>JZLH01S0105480.1:17644-41893 GCA_001188425.1 Eucidaris tribuloides | reverse complement strand
AAAGTTACCTAGTTTGGACCCGTATGGGCCCAGCCCCATGGGCCCCCAGGGGGCCTGGCGTACCATTCCAGGAACCCTCTTTCCCCTCCACCTGAGGATCATTCCCACCAAGTTTGGTCAAAATCCACTGATGTGAATGTGAATTATTCCCATAGGGCCATACCCCAAACTTTTGCCCCCCTTGGGGGCCAAACAGGGCCACCCTGGGCATTGTCATGAGGAACATTACTTCAGCACATATAGAGGTATCTACACACAAAGTGGCTTAACTAAAATATTTCTGGATCTAGAGAAGAAGATGTTTGAAAACTACCTACTTTTGGCCCTTTAGGGCCCTGCCCCTGGGCCCCCCGCAGGGCCAGGTGGACCAGTTGGGGACCCTTCAATTCCTACCCCCTAAGGATCATTCCTGCCAAGTTTGGGCCAAATCCAATCATGCATTTGGAAGAAGAAGCTCAAAATGTGTAAAAGTTTACGCACGACGAACGACGAACGACGCACGACGCACGACGCACACCGCACGACGCACGACGCACGACGGACGACGGACAAAAAGCGATCGCAATAGCTCACTTGAGCCTTTGGCTCAGGTGAGCTAAAAAAGCCTATGTGATGAAAGGTACTGTTAAACTGCCTGCAGTTTCAAACAACAATTATTTGATGACTTTTGTCATCCTTTTATGTTCTTCTGTTTTATAGTATCTTGGTTTTCTTGTTTCTTATCTTTTTGTACATTTATTCTATTACTTGACATTTACTAACTATGAAAACTACTTGAGTCCACCCATAGTAAACATAAACATTGAGTTACGTTATTGTCAACCATCAAATTCTTGGTGTGAGTTTACATGAATTAAAAAATACATAACTGTTCAGTGTCAAGTTCCAAATTGATCAGCCATGACTAAATTTTGCAACTCGCATAAAAATCAACCACTTTACCTAATGAAATGATTACTAACCGCTGACATCACAGTAAGTCCCACAAAAACAAACTTCACATTTATACAGGTCTCTAATAAATATAGCATCTCTAATGCAACATTCTGGGAACGTAAGGGCAGGAATACTTTGCATGTACTTTGGTTCATTCCCCTACACATTTTTTTCTGTACAATATAAACTATTTACATTTTATTTAAAAAAAATAATGAACTGATAAAACAACAGACAAAATGATGTTTCTGATGTTTAAAATTTTTACACCATTCATATACAGTTCTTGTCCAACATTTCCTAGAGTGATTACATTGCCATTATAAGAAATCCTAACTTACATATAATATACATCACAGACAAACTGTTAGTAATTCCCTAAAAAATCAACCACATTCTAAAAGTACAATTTATAAAGATTCAAATGAGATCTTTTCAGGACAATGAGAAACCTCTAATAGATTCAAGAACTACAGCAATCAACTGTTCAATGGATCCAGCTAAAATCTACAACTACAAAGAGCATGAAAGTTGGGGCAATTCTCGATATCGACAATTATATGGCGTTCGACATTAGAAGGCGCTATCGTCAGTGTGCGCATGCATAGTTTTCACGGTGGTTCGACTTGTGTGACCAACTTATTTCCAGCTTCCATAGATAATACACAGGGATGTCTGCCAAATTGTGCGCATGCGCATTACACTTATATTTCCGGAAAAAACATGGCGAATCGCTTGGTAAGAAACGACGAGACGTCGCATCCTTAAAACAACTCCCTCTTTTTGGAAGAAGACGAGTTCATTGTAGCAACATTTGTTATCGAGTCCACGTATAATACATTTTGGGATATAAATGAACTCATTCCAGAGTGGTGACTGCGGTAAGTTATGCAAAACTGTGACATGAATTTGGCTACAAATTTCTCTGCCAAACGCTATAGTAGAAGGAAATTGGTTCCAGTGAGGCTCGCACGGGTACACGTGCGGGCCGTTGAGGTAAATGTGGCACAAGCTCTGACCAACAAGATTAGCCTTGGCTCAAGGTGCTGTGGAATTTTAGTGCCAAAATAAAGTCTGTGCCTGCAGACTACACACAACAGGACAATGGTATAATGGCAGATAAATGAGACATTATTGCCTCTAACTTTGTAAAGTTTAAAAGCAATGCCAACATGTGTGTTGTACTGATACAGTGAGAGTTGAAAATACTGTCATTTTACTGAGAGCTTGAAACATAAAATGGAACTTTTTTTAAAATTAAATAACACCTCCTGGGTTGGTTTTTAAGAAACACATCTCTGTCAAACGTGTTGCCATGGGACAATTTGCAATTGCCACTGTAACAGTATACTCATTTGCCATACTTGCCATTCTTCACACGTTTTAATATCCAGCACACGATATTACCAGTGATTTCTAGTTTTCTAAGTCTCTATTTCAGCCAAGAGTCCATACAGAAAGGTTTAAATTAAATGGTTACACTGACAACCATTTCTGTATAATTGGATATATGTTGATGTTGATATCAGTAACCTTAAATCCCAAGAACTATTTCATGATCAAGCATCAAGGCAAAATATAACTTAGTGGAAAAGTTTTAGATGCTTGTACATGTATTTGATAATATGTGATTAAATAACCCCAAAAGAGAAAGTTTTAAAAATATTCAGTTGCACAAAACTGTAAGACAACATATAAAAAAGGAATACTGCACTGTGCTTCCACTTTTTGCCTTTGACCTGACAAGATGATATGTACACATCGTAACAAGCTTTTAAAAATATACATGTACATTCCACAGAGTACATTACATTCAATTAAAACTCTAAACAGGATGGAAATGGGGTGGAAGTGTTAATGGAAATAAAGAGTTTTTGTCAAACGCTGTGGCTACAAAATAATAAAATCTGTCCTATCGGCCGTCATCATAATCCCTTCGTCGTCGACCTGCCGTACGTCAAGCACAAGGCGTGGTCGCGCACGTCTCCCCAGCCGCCGTTGGGTTTAGGTTGGCGCGTCTTGAGCGGTCTGGTCATGGGGGTCAAGACGAGGTTCTTGGGAAAGAGATAGTCCTTGTTGGCGACCAGGGTGGATTCTATCTTCTTGACGAGATCGTCAGCACTGCACTTGCCCTTGCCCTTGTGGTGGATGCCACTGAAATAGGAGAAAAGAATCAGAAATTATGGTGAGTTACGTTCACATAGAACAAATTCTCCCAACTCTAACCCTATTCACATATTCACTGAATATGAAATAAGGAACACATTACCGTATTTTTGAAGCAGGGAATACATCACCGTATTTTTGAAGCAGGGAATACATCACCGTATTTTTGAAGCAGGGAATACAATACCGTATTTTTGAAGCAGGGAATACAATACCGTATTTTTGCAGAGTTCCCAGTATGTCATGGACACAAAATTCACCAATTATTCCCTGATGGAAGTAAAATAATTCCAGGATCATCATGTTTTGTTTCATGCTTCGCCTATTTCTTTCTCAACTTGTATCCATGGTATGGACACGAGGCAAGAGAGTTGGACCACTGGACAAACAGAATTCCCTGATTTTTCCCTGATTTGAGGGACTTTTCTCAAATTCCCTGACTTTTCTCAGACTGGAAAGGGGGAAATCATTTTCCAGGTTGGCTTGGAACCCTATCTTAGTGTTCATTTGCACACAAAAAAATGTCGGAATTTGACTTTCAAATACGGTACAACAATTTAAGGGATTTGAATAGCTAAAATCAGAAAGGTTCCATGGGAGTTGTAATACACATTACATTGTTAGAAAGGTTGTACACTTTTCTCTAACTTTTGTAAATAATATTTTAAACCAGTCTGCAAGGTATAAAGTTACAGGTGTTTGAAATTAACACTCCTATGAACAAGTTGCTCCTAGTGACGATCTCACAAAAGCCTCATCAAGGTGAGCATGAAATTTAAATTGAGAACAGAAAATGAGAAGCGACGAGATGTATTGTAACACAACTTTGAAAAAAGCAAGACTGCTTAGGTATCATATTTTTTGTCACAAATATTATTTCCACTAGTTTTATTGTGAAATATTGCTCACACTACCTGACATTTCACACATCTGGAAATATTGCAAATCCAAATATAATTACCAAATTCACAATTCTCAGTTTACATTCACAGATATTATCTTTGAATATGTTTGATATTTTTCACCACATTTGAGTTGACTGTACATATAGAAATAAATACCTCTGAACCCTATTGACAAAGCACATTACCAACTTACACTACATAGCCATGTATTGTATAATAATGCACTAACATTACATTGAAATCCTTTTTCTCAATTTAACATTTTATGAATTTTAAATTCCATTGTTTTCCTCACATTTTTTCCCCTTGATTAGTCAACCATGTGCAATCTGAATGTGAAATGCAATAGAACAGGATGTCATTTTCAATGCACTGCAATAATGTGAAGTACCCATAACATACCATGATCTATACAAAGGGAGGCTGAAAAGTTCCCAGACTGACTGAGAAGGAGCTACGGTACAGCAACAAAACTAGTCATCTATTAAACTCACTAGTCATCCATTCAACTCAACTGTCTCTGATTTTAACTACATTGTTTGTTTTCACATGTAAACTTACAAATTTGACTGTTGAGATTGATTAAAACTGGTCCTTTTTGGCAGATTTTTTATGGCCAAGACTTGCCTTCCCAGACATGGGTCAGCATTTTAAAAGCTTAACCCGTTGGCTACGGGAACCAGATGTGCCCTGTGTTAAGTCTATCGGATTTTCAGAATCTCGGAGGCAACGGGTTAAAATGCTGAAAGATCCACCCAAATGTGGTGAAACTGGAAGGACTCTCAGAAAAGCATGAAAAGAGCCCAGAAAGATGACCCATGTCTAGAAGGGCAAGTCTCTGTCCTAAAATATTTCAGAAACCTCAATGCCAAAGTAGAAACCTTTCAAACGGAAAAGCAAGAAAACATATCTGAAAAGTACATGTAACAATGCAGCTACATGTAATATCAGAAAAGGTTGAATTGAATGCATGACTAGTTTCATTGCTGTAGCGTAACACCTTAGTCAGCCTACAAACTTTTCAGCCTCCCCCTCGCACTTGTTACATACCATTCACCAATATGGAAGACTCGAGGGGACTTGAAGAGCATAACTTGAAGCTCAGGCTTCAAACATCTGTGACTGATGAACTGGAGGGACCAATCCCAGTTGTAGTCATCGTAAGAACAAAATTCCTGGAAGGAAATACAGATACAGCGTGTTTCTATTGAAGCTAGTTTTCCGGAATGAACTGGCTAAAGGAGGAGATCTCAATAGAAACAGACCTTCTCCGCCATTATCCATCTTTTAGCGGAGAAAGTTTCGCCGGTATTTATCCTGCTTTTTGCGTGAGTTTGATTGAGCATAAATTTGACCTCGGTCATCCCACAATACCTTGCAGCAACCCAGGTCAAAGACTCTTAGCCGGTAATCGTACGATCCCATTAGTATCGATCATGCTTTCCGGAAAACGCAATCCAATAGAAACAGACCTTCTCCGCTATTAGCCGGTTAAATTTTATCCGGACAAATACGGTAGGTTCAATAGTAACATACTGATAGAAAAGTGAATAAATTATCACACAAAAAGGAGACAGTAATAAAGATCGAGGTAAAGAAATACAGATCTGTGTATTATTATTTGCTATGGAACCAGAATAATCTGAAACAAAAATACAAACAATGACAAGGAAATTTACCAATCAAATGTAAATAAAAATGCACATACAAATAAAATGAATTTAAAGGTAATGGCTAACATTTCCCACAGTTAAAAAAATCTGAGCCGCATGATTCCCCATGCTACCAGTGTCTTTGATGAGGTCTAAAAATGAAGTCCTGAAAAAATTGTATTTCAAAAGGATTATTTAGTGCTTTAAAAAAATGAAAATTGTAAGTTGACCAGATTCACTTGCCCATTTCCTCCCATAGACTTACTGTGTGTACACCTAGGTTAATAAAACTCGCCCCGCGTTTTATTGTTTATTCATGTATAACTTGCCATTGGCAGTGTAACTTTCCAAACTTTTGTATTCTAGGGTGTTTATTTGTCCATTTGAACACTCCTATGTAGCTCAGATATCAAAGTTTGACAATTTTTTAAATTGAAGCTCCACAATGTTAGCCTATGACTTTAAAATACAATTATACAGTACTTGCAAATCATTGCATACTTTTAAGAAATATAATGCATATTTACCAACATTGTCAAACTTGTTGAATAACATTTTACAACACTTTTATGCATTTTTTTCAACCATTTTTAACAAGTTGTTTTCCAATCTTTTTGGAGATTTATGTGTTTTTGTTGTGTTGCATTACCTCTTCAATTCAATAATTTGTGGTGTAACATAATGATAATCAAAACATAAAAATTCAATTTTCCAAATATGACATGCATTGTCTTTACATATTTTAATGCAATTTAGTTGGACACATACATTACAAATTCATAAATGAGGTCATTTTAGAAATACTCTCTTTAAATATAAATACATATCCGAGAAATTATTCAAGAATGTAAAAATTGTGTGTGCATGTGTGTGTGTGTTTGTTTGTGTGTGTGTGTGTGTGTGTGTGTGCGTGTGTGTGTGTGTGTGTGCGTGTGGTGTGTGTGTGTGTGTGTGTGTGTGTGCGTGTGTGTGTGTGTGTGTGTGTGTGTGTGTGTGTGTGTGTGTGTGTGTGTGTATGTGTTTGTAATCGCCTCCAACCGTGGACGTTTTGGATTAATTTTACTGTACAACCGCGGACGTACCTTCCAGGGGGAACGGTCCACGTTTTTTGAGCTTGTTGTAATTGAGGTGCTTATGAGTCATTATAACCAGTAAGCAAGGTCTGGGGGTATAAAAAAGAACGTCCGCGTTTGGAGGTTCTGTACCGTAATGTAGTATGCAGTTGTCGGAATTTTCATCCTCCTTCAATAGGTACAAAACGGTTGTGTGTCCTTGGTATTACCGTTACAAACACACATTCACACACTGACACACGAACACACTCACATAAAAAATTGTACGTCCTCGGTCGAAGGTGAGTACATGTATGTGTGTGTGTGTGTGTGTGTGTGTGTGTGTGTGTGTACAGGTATGTGTTAACTCAAGGCATATGTTCAGATATCATACAATACAAGAATTTTGCCAGATGTTCAAATTGCCACATGTGCTTGAATAGTTTCAATCAAACAGTTCCAAGTGTGTTGACAGTGAAAATTATTCCTACGAGTTCACTGTGGGAAAGTTTGAAACTAACAAGCTGCTTTCATGTCAGTTTTAGACTTCTCTGCTTCATGCAAGTGAAGACTGATAGGATCCTTATCTGCAGAAACAAAAGTTCAGTGCTTCTTTTTACATAGAAAGTCAGAATAAGAATGAGATCTGGGGGCTACCATCCTAGTATAAACCTGCCTCGAGTTATTATTTTACAATCGGTGTGTACATAACTTTTTCACACTAACTATTCTGTCTTGAATATTTGACTGAATATTCACTGCTTAATCATTGTACTTGATAAATGCAATTCCTTTCACAAAATCAGTGCATACTATTCAATAAATTTATATATTCAAATTCTATTTCAGAGAAATTAACTGAAAACTCTAATCCAAAAAGGAGCCTATTTCCTTTACCACACATATCTTATCCCGTATTCACACAACTGTTTTGAGTTCATTCTTCTTTTTATATTATTGCTGTTCTTTGTAAGTGTTTTTGAGTATGGTCTTACATTATCTCATTGACATGTTATGTCTGGTGTATACATCATGCATCATGTTTAGTTTATAAAAATGCATTGTTATTGAGCAACCAGCAAAAATGAATAAATAAACAAATAATAAGCAATACAAAACTTGACAAATATTAACAATACATTATCCTAGCTTACTGTACACACTGAATATTTTGAAGTGGTTTTTTTTTTTCATTTTCATAAACTTCATGACTAAACAACCATGATAAATTTTCACTTCCTGTATGCCTATAATACAAACTGAAGGAAACCACAATATTGTGGATATAAACTCACGTGAGTCCCATGTCTCCTAACAATATCATGAAAATATATGAGGTATACAGTATTCAATTAATTACTGACAAGTAATAATGACAACATATCTCATTACCAACAGATAGAAATATAACTCTTTTGTTAGGTGTAATTTATGTTGTACTTCAATGGAATAACAGCAGCTGCTGTTTACTGTATGTAATAATTGTTGTTGTTTTTTACTTGTCACATTGTATTGTAATTATGTTATGTCCTCTTGCATCTGCATTTTGAAATTGTACGTCCTTTGTATGTTTTTATTAAGTGAAAATTAATTAAAATTAATTATTTGAATTTGAATTTGAGTTAGTTTCAGGGGGAGGGAAGGGGATGAATTGGTGACTAGCATTACAAAATGTCATCAGTTTAATGGTTTTATGGTCACTGTATAAGGGAATATGTGAGTTGTGACTTCACACTGGTGTTAAAACAAAGTTTCGAGTTTTTGAATATCTGAGGTATGTGATCCTCTATGCTATTAGTGTCTCTGATAATGTCTAACAACCACAAAGCCCAGACAAATTTGCAGTTCAAAAGGACAATGAAGTGCTTCCACAATGTTAAGCAGTGCCTTACAAATTAACTTGTACTTTAGTCTTCAATGGGTTAATCTAAGTCATAGTTTCTGAGCTCAATTTTATAGCTCTAGACATGTACAGACACTAAGACAAACACCAAACCAGAAATCACCTGGTTTCTCTTTTTTGAGTGGGAAGGAAATATATGCACTACAATTTTTTTTTCATCCAGTGTCAAGTCTTGTTTTGAAAGAATTTCTCCCATGCAATGCTGAGATTCACCGACTCCCTACTGATCTCACAACTTCAAATTGTTATTCACACAATGCACTTTTTGAATGATGAATGCTAAAGCAATCACTTACTGGAACACACGGCTGTATCCTTTCCCATGTATGTCGGTCCAGCGACATCCCCATGTTGTGCTTCGATGACTGCCAATTTAAAACATCAACCTTGAAAAGGGAAATAGAAGGAGTAAAAATCAAGACATTATCTCCCCCTCAGTAAAGGTTAACTGCCAGTTAACCTTTACAAGACACTGATGTCAAGGACTTAAGGACACTTTAAGTATGTCTCATAATCTTGTAATGACCTGCCTCTAACGCTCAAAATGTCTCAAGAGGTTGATATATTGAGGTTGGGCGGATATGTTGTTGGGGTGTCATTTAAAAACCAATAATCACAAATTCTTGAAAATAATAGACTAACGACATATTTGGTTAGCACATTTTCAGGAAATAAATTCACATTAGGATTCTTCATTTTGCACACAATTACAGTCTTGGAACCTTAAAGCGCGAGTTCAGTTTTGGCGATTTTTTTTTTTTATTTGAAAGCTTTATGTCCAAAGGTCATATCACACCAATAACAGATTCTGAATGTCTTTCGTTTTTTGTTTTTTTTATTAATTAATGAAAAATCTCAGGGGAACCCCCAAGATTTTCGACTATGTTTTACATTTTAGCATCCAAAGCGAAAGTGTTAATAAGGTGTTAAGATTATCTGAATTATACTTCAGCAGAAAGATCAGACTCTGATCTTTCAGATGAGGTATAATTCAGATAATCTTAACACCTTATTAAAGCTTTGGATGCGAAAATGTAAAATATAGTCGAAAACTCGGGGTCCCCCCCCCCCCCCGTCGGATTTAAAAAAAACAAAAGACATTCAGAATCTGTTATTAGCGTGATATGATCTTTGGCATAAAGCTTTCAAATAAAAAAATCACCAAAACTGAACTTGTGCTTTAAGCAAAGTTTCTGATTTTGTCTAAATCCCCCCATTGTCATCAGTGGTCTCTACCAGGATCAGACTACTTTCACCAACACAAACAAAAAATTATATCACTAATCTTGTTTGGCATTTAAACAGTTAAGAGTATATTGAAGGTGAAAGGACAAATTAATCATGGCTACAGTATGTGCAAATTCCTTGCATTCTCTTAAGATCAATTTTGAATGCATATTGGATCGTCCCAAGTGCGATACGCATGTAGGCTGTAGGGGAGATAGTAAGAATAGCAAAACTAGTATAGTAAGAGAAGTTGTTGGAAGAAATAAAATTGATGAAAAAAAAAATGGAGTTTGCGTGTATCATCCATTTGGATTTATTGTACATAACATTGGACAACTTATGGAGAGTCAAGAACACTGAAATTAAAAAAAGAAAAGCTTTAAGTGTCAGATTTCTTTCTAATAAAGCAGAATAATCCTTTTTCAACCATTTTAAACCAAATTTTAACCATTACATCTGACAAGTGGACAGTGCATACAGCATACAACAGCAGTTACTTTTCTGTTGCTGTTGTTATTATCATCATTATCAGTATAGTTATGTTTATAATTATTAGTATTACTATTATCATCAGTATAATTATTATCTATTACTAGTAGAAGTAGTAGTAGTAGTCATAGCAGTAGTAGTAGTCATAGTATTGTTGTTGTTGTTTTATTATCATAATCATTATTGTTATCATAATAATCATTTAAATCAAGATATGTTTGCTATTTCTTGATTTTACCAGTCAATAGTAATTGTAATAAACTTTCTTCCGTAATGCTTTATGGATTACGAGAGATCAAGCGTCATGAATGACATATAAGTCATTTTATAGCTGATTTAGCTTGTTCCTTTAATAAACACCCCCTTAAAAGGTGACTTACAAAGCATAGCATGTACAGAGAAAATATGACAGGATTAAAAATATGCCCATGCTCAAACATAATTGGATGGACATTCCATAGAGGGTGGGACCTTTCACATGAATGATTTTATCCACCAATTAAACTCTTACGCCGAGAACTCCGCACCCATGCACTCTCGAACCTGTTATAATAGGCTTGAAAACAATTCAGCATACAGGGTTCATGGCCCAGTGCATAATGAGTTAAAAAGCAGACTTCATTCAGTTTGATCACTACATCCACTCCCTGTTCTATCACAGGTTTTCTTACCCAAGATGACAATATTTTCATAGCGACTTTGGTTATTCATGTATTAATAATTTGAAGTCTTAATGGCTGACAATTTTTTTCTCAAATTTTTTTTATGAAAACACACAAACTGCTCCACATCTTTTTGTGACTTAGAAAAAACATACTTATACTACAGTGAGTGTTTATACAGTCACGTAAAGCCGCCTTGTAGTTGTATTCTGGACCTATTTCATAGCTGTGACTGCCCTACCCATGCATTGTTCTCATGTATTGGACCCTTTATTTCTATGTCAAAGAAGCAAGGTGAAGGGTAGAAAAAACAACTAAAACTAGAATATAACTTCATCGCAGCTGATGGGTATGACTCTACACTTTAAAGGGAGAAGGAGCCAGCAACTACCAGGCATAAGTTAAGAAAAAAATGACATTGTGAGTATTGGTAGAATTATGGTACATGATGATAAAGACAGCCTAAATAAGGGGTACTGTGTGATACTCACCCTCAGCAAGGCCCTATAAATTAGTTAATTTGTGTTTATTTTACGTCTTTGCAAGTTTTATCCCAGGATAAAACCTGCAGAAACAGCTATAGGGGGAGGAGCTTTCAATTCAAACAGTGCATACATTACCACGGCGCGACTAACACACGTCGGGTAGCATGCATCGGTCACGCATGGTCAGTTCCAGACCTGTGCACGTGCGATCTGACTGGTTGGCACAAACTCAAATATTTTCTTTACTTATGCCTGTTAGTTGCTGGCTCCTTCTCCCTTTAATTCTGAGCAAATTTCAAATCTGCTACCCGACACATTGCGCTTTATATTTCAATAATCAGGCAAATTTTATGAATAGTGGTCAAAAAATGAGGAAGTAGTTTGAGAAGATTTGCAACAGGCCGAATGACCGCCCGCCCAACCATACGCTGATTCCTATATACCCCCTTCAAACTTTGGCAAGGGTACAAAGATGTACTGGTATACTTTACCTTGTCTGTTCGGTCTTTGTACACAAAAGTTTTGTCATATGTTCCCAGGGTCAGAATATCACAGTCAGGACATTGTCTGTGTAAAAAGAAAGAATGGAAACAGATTATTAACTCATAAAACTTGTAACTCCAGTTGCAAGTAATACATCTGACAGTAAATTATCATCTGTATCATCATTGTTATAGTGCAGAAGTAGTAATTGAAATACATGTAGCAGCAATAGTAAAAGTACAGGTAGTAGCAGAAGTAACAGTAAGCAGAAGTGGTAGTACTAGTAGCAGCAGTAGTAGAAGTACAAGTAGTATTAGAATATTAGAATCAGTGGTAGTAGTAGTAGTAGTAGTAGTAGTAGTAGTAGAAGTAGCAGTAGTAGTAGTAGTAATACGTGTAGTAGAAGTAGTAGCATAGTAGTAGTAGTAGTAGTAGTAGTAGTAGTAGTAGTAGTAGAAGTAGCAGTAGTAGTAGTAGTAATACGTGTAGTAGAAGTAGTAGCAGTAGTAGTAGTAGTAATACATGTAGTAGTAGTAGTAGTAGCAGTAGTAGTAGTAGTAGTAGTAGTTATAGTTGTAATAATGGTATAGTGGTAGTGGTAACAGTAGTAACAGGAGGAGGGGAGGAGGAGAAAGATGAGTGGTAGTAGTTGCAGGAGTACAAGTAGTATGTTTTAATACTATAACAAGAAGTACAGGTACATGTATCAACATCAATTTGTATGATACTAGATAAACTTGTAGAAAGTTATTGAATAAGCCCACACATACATTTACTCAACTGCATACATGTAGTACATTAGTTTGACCCTTGTTCCGAGAACTTTCTTGTGAGTATGAAAAATGAAATATTGGATCTGTCGCCAAAATATCAAGACCCGTTTTACTGGTGATGCATTGGATGCGCAGATCCAGTTGAGCTGAACAAATTCAAGATCAATAGCTCATCAACCTAACAGTGTAATAACAGGCCACACACCGATGCACAACATTAAATGCAATCATGACATATGGCTCTGTGGGGTCATTGTGTATTCATTAAAACATTATTATTCAAGCTAATGCATCAAATGTATGTAACTGCACACAATTACTGTAGTTATGGTAGCATGATCTTGTATAGGTGAAGAAGTAGTGTACATCTGGTGAATGGGAATTCATACAGGAAATGTGAATTCTTCCCCAAGAGAATGTACCGGTATTGCATGGTAGGATTCCCACGGGACTTATAGAATTTACAATGATAACACTCGTAACTCTTTGAGCATTGTGTGCAGATACGAACCCCATGTGCGCAGTGGTGTATCGGGGGGGGGGGGGGGGTTACGATGTACGTGCCCCGGGCACCACTTTAAGGGGGCTGCAACAAAAATGCAAAAGAGAGACAGAGAAAAAGAAAAAAGGAAGGAAAATTCTGAACCGTATAGGAAATTAGGAATTATGCGCCCTTTCCTCTCAGTTCACAGGGTAAAGTGCACCGGAAAAATGGGTTTATAGGATTACAAAAACAACCATTTTCTACAGCTTGGTCGCTCCACTACATCACATAATTTTGCAAAGACAATCTACCACTTGGTCGGTCTTTCCTTTGCATTTATAGCAACATCAATAAGTTTTGGCAGGGAGGGGAAGGGGACACAATTTCATTGTTTGCCCCCGGCACCATAATCCTTAAATATGCCACTGAATGTCTGGCACACTGTATTTAAGTTGAGTATAGGGAGTTTAGACTCCAGACACTGACTGTAGTTTTCTTGCTCTGATCAGTGAATTCCTATTTTTAATGAATCTTTACAGAATCATTGATTTTAGCTATTTTCTTTAAAGGTCTTATTTTGGGGTGTAAAATCATAGTCTGTATTAAACAGGGTGTACTTTCTCCTTTGGTGCAAGTTAAATGTACAATGCTACATGGCAAATACTCATTCACGCACAATGTATTGTCACCTGCTGAAGCAAACCCAAAACGTTACTCATGGTTTGTCGAGTGTGAAAAATCTGAAAATGGTCTCACTTGTTCACCTTCTTTCTAGGATTAAGAAATTCTCTGCCATTTCATAAATGAGGCCAAGCATTACATCAGCAAAACTATCATGTCACTACACAAGTTACAACAAAGAATACACAACGTACACTAAGTCATAACATTTTACATTTTGAGTAATTTCTCAAAAGTGGGAGAGTTAGGCCTAAAAAAAAATTGTTGTATTGGTGTAACCCGCCTGACCCTAAAAATATCCAGACCCTATTTTTTTTTCTTTGTATTGATATCGATATTATCGATATCGCATATCGTGCTGACTTTGATTGAATTGAAACCCGGAAGTGAACTGCAGACAGGAAGTGATTTTCCCGCCATACGCGCACGTACAACACGCTTTGTGCGCTTCTAGCCACGCTAACTACATATAGCTAGCGATGATCGAGCTGTTTACCTCAGCATAGCATCTTACGCAGTAAAGGTAACGGGCACACTTGGGCCAAAAATTATTTTCAGTTTCCTTCTCAACTTTGGCTTGAATGATATGATTGATGAACGATTGCAAGAAATAGCGGCTTCCGAATTGGCCGATTGTATTTGTAGGCTTATAGTTCATAAAGTGAAAGCATTGGGCGCTGATGGTGGCCCGTTAAAAAAAAAAACACTGCCCTACCGACCCTATTTTTCAGTGAGGTGTTACGCCAATACAACAATTTTTTTTTTAGGCCTTACAGAGTGAGAAATTTTCAGGGCATTGATACGTCATATACAGGTCTATCCAAAAAAAAAACATAATTGCAAAGAATTTAATTCTTTACCAACCAGGAACCCACCAAATTTTGAGGTTTGTTAACCACACAAAATCACACAACAAACACTGCTGCCAACATAAAAACCATCTGGCACTGAAAACAGGTTGCACTTGTACACTCCATACAGATTACCAGGCAGGTGAAAGCAGAAAGTATGCATATTACTAGAAAGGAGACAGTTCACAAATAAAAGTATGGTACATGGCCGAGGATAGGAAGAAGACATTACAATATTAAATCTGAATGGCACAGGTCAACACAAGGATAATAAGTCATGCTGCCCTACAAGGTTCAGCAGTAGGTCATGTGACATACAATCAGTGAATCCCGAGCCCTCTGGATCTGCTTTGCTAAGCTCAATGTCAGTATTATGCTAAAAATATCTGGTAGTTCAAGTCCTTGAGCAGCTGGGGCTGGGTAAAACATTACTCAATAACTTGTAATTAAGAAGATAGTGCTTTTACACAGCTGGGCCTGTCTCATAAAACTTTGCAATTGATTGCCAACTCTCAAAAAAATCGACGCAAGTTGATTTCAACCAATCAAACCCAGTATTGTAGACTACAACGATTTTTTGGATTGCAATTATTGCAAGTTTTATGAGATAGGCCCCAGTCTCATTGGGGGCAGATTTAGGATTTCTGGTATGGATTGAGGATTCTTCTACTGCTGATTATAATGATTAACAAAAATATAAAACATAAAAACAGTAATAACAATTATAATTATCATAACAACAGTAATTATAATGTCAATAATGATAATAATGATAATATTGATGAGAAGAAGAATGATAATAATAATGACAATGATAATTAATAATAATAATAATTGCAGAGATATACATTATTGTATCTATGCCACATCTCCTGGAGATTAACCAGCTCCCCAGGGAATTGTAAAAAAATGAAACATCTTCAATTTTACTTCTTCCAGTCTCCAGCTGTCCACCAGGTCTCGGAGACGTCTCTACAACAACACCATCAGTTGTGACGACACTGCAGAGACTAATTTTATCTGCAACTGGGAAGACATCTCTGTGATATTTCTGTTTCCGACACCTGCTGGAGACAAAGGAAACTGAGGAAACATTGCAGCAACATTTCCTTGATGCTGCTTGATCCACTTTAGAGACCTTGTGACTGGTCTCAATGACAACATAGAGTATTTAATAATAGTAATAATAGTAGTAGTTATCACACTTACGATTTCTTGAGAGTGTACATGTTCTGTAGCATGGGATAGAAGTCAGGAGCCACATAGTGATCTTCCTCCAATAACAAGACCAGACCCTGGTGGTTCTTGGTGGCCTCCAGTTGACCACTGAACACATGCTGGAGCTGAAAGATACAAATGAAGGTTTTATGAATTAAAACAATAGATACAGGATCCTACCTTTTTAATTCTTGTGCAATTTTGTTGTTGTGAAGAACACCATACCATGCAAAAAAACAATAACAATGTTTTATTGTCCATATTCAAGTATACAAAAGGAGAAATTTATTTATTTATTTTTCTGCAGGGAAGGGTGTTCTGGTTTGAATTCTTCTCCCTGTCAATCACTGGCACTTCCTCAAAACTGCCCAATCAGAGAACATGCGTCATGATATATACACATAATCTATATATACATGTAGGTTAATTTTCTCAATTATTGCCAATTACTGAGGATGCATGTAATTATACTGTACACAGGTTGGTCACAAGTTCACGTACAGTATGTGTCCACACATCATGTCTTCCAGGCTCGTCTCTGTCTGCACCCGTTTCTGTTTTAAAAGTAACCCTCATGCATGCACATAATGTTCATCAGTCACACCATGGAGGTGGTGACAAATCACATTAATATTCTTTGCTTTCGCTTTATGTGTGTGTGTGTGTGTGTGTGTGTGTGTGTGTGTGTGTGTGTGTGTGTGTGTGTGTGTGTGTGTGTGTGTGTGTGTGTGTGTGTGTGTGTATTTCTGTGTGTACGTATGTACATACACCATCGTGTGAATGAATGTAATGTGTGTGTGTGTGTGTGTGTGTGTGTGTGTGTGTGTGTGTGTGTGTGTGTGTGTGTGTATGTGTGTGTGTATGTCTGTGTGTGTGTGTATGAGTGTGTGTGTGTTGGTGTATGTGTCTGTATGTATATTTCTGTGTGTACGTATGTACATACACCATCGTGTGAATGAATGTAATGTGTGTTTGAGTGGGGATATAGGTGTGTGTGTTGTGTGTGTGTCTGTGTGTGTTGTGTGTCTGTGAGTGTGTATGTGTGTATGTGTGTGTATGTATGTATGTGTGTGTATGTATGTATGTACATGTGTGTATGTGTGTGTATATGTGTGTGCGTGTGTATGTCTGTATGTGTGTGTGCATGTGTACGCATGTGTGTGTTTGTATTTTTATATGTGTACTTATGTGTGTGTGTATGTCTGTATGTGTGTGTGCATGTGTACGCATGTGTGTGTTTGTATTTTTTTATGTGTACTTACGTGTGTGTGTGTGTTTGTGTGTATGTGTGTCTATCGGTCTGTCTGTTTTTTTTGTTATTGTGTCATTTTAGTTTGGCATTCAGGAAATAATTGTTTTTTTGCCCTGATGCTCACCCTGCCTGACCAGATACCGTTGTCACAACACGGATATCCGAAGCAAAACAAGCTGATACACAACCACTATATGGTAGATTGTAACTCCATATGTTAATACAGGATATCCTGAAATCACGGAGTGTTACACATGTATTAGTACCAATTCCACAATTAACCCTCTGCAATTTTAATCTTGCCACAATTACATGGATCAGGATTTGTTATCTAAAGTGTGGAACTCCCTTCCAAATGTATATCTTGCTTCTGTTTGATGGTAACTTGGCCTGTAGTATAAAAGCCTCTCACCTGCATGATACGTGGAATAAGATAGTAGTAATACTACAAACTTTAACAAAAATACAATTACAGAAATTTCATGGACAAAATCTACGGATAGAGCTGAGCTCATCTATAACCAGCACATTCAAAATTCCAGACTGTTTCAGATATTCACAAAAAAAATACTATTTTCTTTTCCCAAGCTCACCCTCACTATTGCATTGAATTTTAGCTTCAACTTGAAACTATTCATCATGGTGCAATTTTCTCTAATCAATCCCTCTTCGGGATTACATCCTTAAAAACATCCACACTTAAATCTACAAAGGATTTTTCAATTCTTTGGCTACAATAATTGCACATTCAATTTCAGAGTAGACCTAACCATAGTACATATGTGGGTCAGTGATGGGCTTTATTTCTCACAGGTTCGTAAATATTCCCACAAAAACCATAATGACTTCTCTTTGTTTCTATGCCTGATGAAAATGAGTGTACATAAACATTTATTGCACATTAGCCCTGATTGCTGTCCATATCTTCCATTAGCCACAATTATCTTAACAAGCTACGGCCTCGTAATGCTTCCTGTCTGCCCCACACCTTACAACCAATTACCATCCCTCAACCATCTTCAAGGCACGGCCACCGTCTTCCACCTAATAGCCTCTATCTTGCCACATGCAATCTCAATTACGCTTTGAAGACAGCAACGTAAATATACGAGAAGGAATCAGTATTCATCACGCCATGTACTGGATTACCATCATTACGTATTAAACATTGATTACAGTGTACGTGGTCTGTGATTATATTGGGGGGATGCGGTGCGCTAATAAGTTGCATCATGATTCACAGAGTACAGTGTTCCTTCCAGTCAGTGATGCATTATGAGTGTGCTTGTCATATTTAGTCCTCAATGAAAATTATGACAAACATGGACATGACCAGACTGTACTGACAATAACGTGCACTTCTGAAAAAAAAGTGTAGTTGTGTACCACATACATGTCATATAAATCTATCTTTTTTCAGGGCCCAATATTATGAATTTCCTTGTTGAACGATCTTAAAGAAAAATGTACTCCAAAGTCTAGTCTTTCAAAAGAAAATTTAAATATTATTACATTTCTTCCTAAGAGCCTATATATGAATAATTATTACATACTGTTTTCTTGTTTCTTTTTATCCTGTAGTATCTGTACCATGTGTTGTATGTCCTATATTGAATAATTTTTAATTTTTAATAGTTATATATAACTGGGTCAGCCTCTTTCACAAGGAATTACATTCCTTTTTGTTTGGCTGTCACCCTTTCAGTAACATTTTACTAATATGTTTGAAATACTTTCGGTCTGTTTAACACATGTATTTGTTTGTTCTGTATCAATCTATCAATGTTTGATCACATTTCATGTATGTTTGTTTATTTGTGTTTTTTTTTACTGAATGAATAAATTGAAATTGAAAAAAAAATATATATTTATATGCTCATAATTATGGAATACTTAAGACATTTTAGAAGTTGCCATTTTCCCGTGAACGGTACATCTGGAATGAATATTTGCTTACCCCAGGTGAAACAATTATAATCTAAGTATTTCAGTAATGCTCAGCATTTTGTAGCGTCCGACTCGACGCTAAAACCTGTGCTTATAAATAGCGGTATTGTTGTTGTTGATGAGTCACATGGTGGTTACGCGCGTTATTAGACTTGTAACAGACAATTCTGATGATAATTTAAATGATAAATGACATTAGATCAAAATTTATCAGTTTTGTTGTTGTTGTTTTTTTAATTACTTTAATTTAATACTTTTTCATGATTTTTTGTGGATTTTTTACAAAATATATAATTGTTATTGCGCTCAAAAGTATTCAAGGCTATTTTTACTTATGTCATCTCATAAAATCCAAAAATTGCTTCACATCCCGCGTTTTTGTGAAATTAACACGTCTTGAAACTTTTGGACGATATAGGAGAAAGAACTTAAGTATCAACAAAATATTCCATTATTATGAGCATGAGTGTATATTACATGTACGTGTATGTTTTGTTCATTGTTCTCTTTAAATATTGAATCATTGTAATTAATATATACTTCACAGTTCACACCTGTGATGTGTTGTGGTTTGCACACCACATCAAAGCAATGCTTACCATTTGGCCTGTGCTAATCACGTCTGATTGTTCAATTATCATCGTGTAATTTCTGCATCAGACATGTATAATGGGAAATTTGCCACCGTAACAGGATTGCTTTGCAATGCCAATAATTCCAGCTGTTCATTTCATTGTTTAATTGGCAATCATTGACACTCTGCATACACTCCGAGTTCGTGATAGATTTTTATGATGAAAACGTTGTTAATATTAAAATATGAACTAAATAATGCATTGATCTGTTATTCATAATGGATGAACAGAAGCTTGTTTCATAGATAAAGTCCACCCTAATGTCAAGTTGGTTTTAATACAAGCAGAAAAATGAGAGAAACATACTGTTTTAATGAAAGTTTGGCAAAAATCTGCAGAAGAATAACAGAATTATGAAGTTTCAAAGTTAAATTGTGATGTCACATGCCAGCAGCTCCCCATATGTCATGTAATATAAATTCTGTAAATCGTCATTTTATATGGTTCATGACATTAAGTGAATGGGTTTTTTCATACATGCTTGTTTGAAATAATCTTTCTGATTATATATTGAATGCACATGTAAAATAATTTTCTGAGAAAATGGCATTTTATGGAATTTATATTACAATGTATGTATTACAAATGGGGAGCTTTTTGCATGTAACATCATAAATTCAAAAGTTATTTTTTGACGGATTTTTGCCAACCATCATTAATGAGGTTTTCTCTTAATAACTTAATTCTGTTTCATTAAAAATCAACCTTGACTCCAGGTGTGAACTTTCCACTTTAATAATCATTGCTGAACCTTAACTGATTCAAGAAAACAAGCTGCAATATGTGTCCAAACAGTTTTTCAAAATGTAAAGAATACACCCCAGATTCAGCCTAACATGATACTTGATAATGGAAATAGGCGAGATATTTGAGTTTGGGATATAGATTGCTCAGTTATTTTACTGTTAAAAAATCAAATGTCAACTGTACATACGTTTCTTTAGCACTTCATTTATTGCTAATTCAACAAACATGTGAGCCTCACCCTTTTGAAATTAAGTCTATTGCAAACAAGTAGGCCAGTTGACTTGATTTATAGTCCATCAATATATTGTCTTACCACGAGACAGTATCTCTAACTAGCAATAATTTACACTGCCAAAAAAATCTAATAATATATTCCCAACACTCAGTTTCACAAAACTAAATGGCAAAATTTCCCCCTCCCCCGCCACCCCCTCGCTCCGTCCCACCCTCCGACCAAACGAATACTGATTGAAGCCTCTTTGGAAATTAAAGGTTAGTGACATGATTAGGGAACACTTATAAAAAGGCCTCAAGCAACCAAATGAGTTGAAATTATATACAACTATACATAAGCAGGAGTGGATCTCCCCTGGAGGAGGATTTTGTCTGTAATTTGTTTACATAATCGAGCGACCGAATTCAAGCATAAAATGGAGTATCTTATTTTTTTCGGGGACGATAAAAATTAAGCCCATAGAGAGCCACTACACCACGCAGGTTGTCATGAAGTACGAGTGATATTTGCATTGTTTATTCAGAATGAGTCAACGTTTAGAACTACAAGATTTTCACAGGAGAAATTTGGTCATTTTGTACTTGTTTGAATGTCATTTTTTTTCATGTCCCCTTTGGCGGCGCATACAAGTGTGTGTATGTGTGTGCATTTGTCACCCCTCCCAAACAGACACGAATGACGATCCCCACTCAGAATGCGGACGTTCCAAACACGAGGACTGTTTTTGATTTTCTACCTAATACAAACAATTTTTAATTTGATAAGCATGATATGAGGGCATCGTCAGTTTATTTTTAATTACTCTACACAAACATATCGACCCAGATTGCATGTAAAAAATCTCACACAAAATTTTACACACGGGTGTCCCCGGTTGGGTGGAGCATGTCCTGAATTGGCAGTTGAATATCACATGTGTACGTCCTCACTTGCATGTTGAATATCACATGTGTACGTCCTCACTTGCATGTTGAATATCACATGTGTACGTCCTCACTTGTATGTGTGTAATCAATTAAAAATTACATAGGGACCTACCCGTTTAGGAGGGATTGCAAGTATCTGTGTGTGTGTGTGTCTGTCTCTCTGGTTACGTGTATACAGTACATGTATAAAGTTCGCAATCTGATGACGCTATATTGACCCGTTGGAGACGATTTGATTTCACTATAACAAGCATTTCCCATAGATCCCAACATGAGTTAACTCGTACTTGCTCTCCAGTAGGTAAATGACATGATTAGTCCTCAACTTGGGGTAAAACTATAGAATCAAGTAAACTATGCAAGGATTCTCCTGTGAAAATCTTGTAGTCAAACGTTGACTCATTCTGAAATAAACAATGCAAATATCACTCGTACCATGGAAACCTGCTGTGTGGCTCTCTATGGGGCTTATTTTTATCGTCCCCGGAAAAAAATAAGATATACAGGACATTGTGTTCAATGAATGTAATGATTTTTTTTTTAAACAGAATCCCCAAGGGAAAAAAAGACTACAACATCCAGATATTGTTCATCCATGTAGTCAAAATTCTTTGCTCTACCTCATTGTCGATTTCCTTGCCATGGAGACGAGAACTATATTTGTCACTCCTATTGATTACGGACGCGTGCCACAGAAAATCATCAATAATTTTCTTTACTTGCATCTGTCAACACCTGCTCTCTATGGTGTGAGGTCTTGACATACCAGGGAGGTATAGACATACATTTACATATGAATGGCTGGAATTCTTTACTGCCAAAAACTTCAGTGAGTAAAGAATCTTGTTGGCTATAAATAATACAACAACAAAAACAACACTTAATTTTGTAGGTTCTGTCAAAAACAGTAGTGCTCAATTTAGTATTTTATAATACATACAGGCTTACATGAGAATGACAGTTTGCCCACTCCATGTTTAATAACAAGGTACATGTATACACACAATACACTACCACGCCCAGTATTCAATACTGCTCTGAAAGCACTAAACTGTCACTTAACAGTGCATGCATTCAAAAGCAATGGAGCGAGACCAATTAAATTTTTATAGAACCTACAAAATTATATGGGGCAGGCTATCCATATTTGAACATACAGTAGAGAATATTTTACTTCAAATTGGTAACTATTCTGCTCTTTGAGAGGTACATGTTTATTGGGGCACACTGTACTTCTTGTCAATTATTTGCCAATCTGTGTTGTTTACCAGTACATGTAAGTCATCATTATGATGTATGCCTTGTATTCACTACTGATCATCTAATACGATCTTGATGAATTATTGCCATGACCATGGTCTACCGGAAAGAAGGCCAAAATGCCAAGGTAGCAATCAATTGTATCTGTACCGAACTGGAAAATGTGTCATGGCGTGGGACTCTCAATTGTCAATTGTCTAATAAATAATGCAGTATGCTCATTATTGGCCAGAATTTTCATACTTTGATGTTTATATTTTTCTTTTCCTGTCATGAGAAATTACCAAAAGGAGAGATAATTCTTTACTGCCAAAAACTTCAGTGAGTAAAGAATCTTGTTGGCTATAAATAATACAACAACAAAAACAACACTTAATTTTGTAGGTTCTGTCAAAAACAGTAGTGCTCAATTTAGTATTTTATAATACATACAGGCTTACATGAGAATGACAGTTTGCCCACTCCATGTTTAATAACAAGGTACATGTATGTACACACAATACACTACCACCCCAGTATTCAATACTCGCTCTGAAAGCACTAAACTGTCACTTAACAGTGCATGCATTCAAAAGCAATGGAGCGAGACCAATTAAATTTTTATAGAACCTACAAAATTATATGGGGCAGGCTATCCATATTTGAACATACACGTAGAGAATATTTTACTTCAAATTGGTAACTATTCTGCTCTTTGAGAGGTACATGTTTATTGGGGCACACTGTACTTCTTGTCAATTATTTGCCAATCTGTGTTGTTTACCAGTACATGTAAGTCATCATTATGATGTATGCCTTGTATTCACTACTGATCATCTAATACGATCTTGATGAATTATTGCCATGACCATGGTCTAACCGGAAAGAAGGCCAAAATGCCAAGGTAGCAATCAATTGTATCTGTACGCGAACTGGAAAATGTGTCATGGCGTGGGACTCTCATTGTCAATTGTCTAATAAATAATGCAGTATGCTCATTATTGGCCAGAATTTTCATACTTTGATGTTTATATTTTTCTTTTCCTGTCATGAGAAATTACCATTTTATTTTACTTTCAACTGATATGATGACAGATCATCAAATATGCATTATTTTCAAATGAAACTACATTTCTGTCAATAATAATTAAGCCCAGGCAGAAATGTGGTAAAATACGACAATCATCCAAACACAAAAGTAAATATTGATCTTTGTTGAATATTTCTCTAAACCCATACAAAGCAATGGGCAGCTGTTATATTGATTAACAAACCTTCACACCCAGTGTCTCTATCATGGA
>JZLH01S0105455.1:23288-45933 GCA_001188425.1 Eucidaris tribuloides | reverse complement strand
CCCACATATAGATTTCTGTGTTAGTACTTTGTCAGCAGTGGGGATTTGTGTAACAGATATGTCCAAAACGAAGTGTTCTGTTGTTTTCAACTACTCTCTCCTGTACTATAGTGACATTTTTAGAATACCATCTGTTCACAGAAGGTTTGAAAGCAGCTGATATTAAAATGTTGTCGTTATGCAAGTAATCAACCAGTACTGTGTATTCTCTTTAAGAGTAAAAAAAGATAGTAAAAAACAAGTAAAGAAGTAAAGATGTTAACATTCTTGATATTCTTTCATTACATAGTGCCACCAAGAAATCTTACCGACAGAGTAACTGAGGTGAGAGTGATCGAGGGAGGGACTGTATCACTACCATGTGAGGTGGATCCTAATGCAATACCACGGCCACTAATTACATGGAGGAAAGGAGACCAGCCGCTGACGTTGAGTAATTCCATGGTGATACAGCCCGATTCTTTGGACATTTACGGGGCCAGGGCATTTTACAGTGGCACCTATCACTGTGTGGCTACCAACATAGCTGGTAATGTCACCAAAAGCTTTCGTCTTCTTGTCATGGGTAAGCAAATTTGTTTATTTTTTTGTTTTGTCTGTTTTGTTTGTTTGTTAATCTTTTAGGCTGAATTAAAACAGAGAATCAATTTATTTAAAGACAAGGTTCACCCAGACATCAAGTTGGTTTTAATAAAAACAGAACAATGAGAGAAACAATTCATGAAAGTTTGGCGAAAATTCTCAAAAAAATAACAGAGTTATGAAGTTTCAAAGTTTTAAATTTGTGACTTCACATGCGAGCAGCTCCGCATATGTCATGTGATATAAATTTCATAAAAGTGCCGTTTTCTCAGAAATTTGAAAATGATTTTACCTGTGCATTCAATATATTATCAGAAACATTATTTCATACATGCAACTATGAAAAAAAAAACCCATTCAATTATCATGAACTATTACAAAATTGAAATTTATGGAATTTATATTACATGACTTATGGGGAGCTGCTCGCATGTGACGTCACAAATTTAAAACTTTGAAACTTCATAACTCTGTTATTCTTTGGTGGATTTTCGCCAAATTTTCATTAATATGTTTCTCTCATTGTTCTGCTTTTATTAAAACCAACTTGATGTCAGGGTGAACCTTGCCTTTAAAGGAGGTGGCTACTACAGTGCACTCCTGTTTTAACGAACATGGTTATAACGAAATTCCTGTTACTACAAAGAAAAAATTCAACTCCTGAAGTTATTATCTATACATCTTTATATGTGACCTGTCCCCACAATACTCTAATTAAGGTGCACAACCCGAATGTAAAGAAAGTGCCATATATCGTGATTATGACATAAAGTATAAAAGTGAAGTGTCCTCAAAAATCAAAAGTTTTATGACCTTCACATGTTGCTAAAGTTAAAATATTTATATTTTTCACCCAAAGTATTTTTCTTTCTATGTTTATGTTTCATAAGATGTGGGACTTTATCAGGGTATCGTGGTGACAAGTCACATATACTTTAACTGTTTGGTTATAATAAAATTTTGATGCAATGAAAGAAAACTGCCGTTCCAGAGGACTTTGTTATAATGGGAATCACCTGTACTGTGATTATATTCAGAGGGCACAGCAAATATTATATGAATAGCAGAGGATTAATTTGTTAAAATAGCCACAAAGACAACATGAGTAGAAAAAATGAAATACTGTAACAAAAATGCAACATGAATATCAGTTAAACATTAAAAGATATGTTGGTGAAATGCAGAAGTGTTCTCTTTGAGCATTGAGCTGAACATACTGTATGTACATATACTTGTATATGGCATTTTGTAAAAGCTGTGCAAAGTTTTATATGTTTGTGTGTTACAGTCACAATTCCATGCTCACAATGTAGTGCTATCAGCACATTTGTGTGCATTCGTGATTGTACAGTCTCCTAAAAACTTGTGAAGATGGGGGAAGGGGGGGGGATGGAATTTGGGCTGGCACAATAGGGATTAGCACAGTGGCACCAGCTCTCTGCATTGAAGGCATTATAAGGGCTAAATACATTGCAGATCAAGCTAAACCTCTTCATTAAAAAAATAATCTATGTTAAAGTCACCATTTTAAACAAAATAATTTCTCCCTCTTACCCTCATATTTTGTTTAGTGGCACCAAGAATTGCCCCTGGACCACCAAGCCAGACTACACAAGTTGGTAACCGTGTAGAGTTAGAGTGTAGAACGGATGGCATCCCACTACCAGACATTGTGTGGTATAAAGATGGTGAGCCAGTGAACACATTTAATAATGCCAGGTGAGTCGACACAAAGTAATGTTACCAACTTTAAAGCCCACTGTCAAGGGTCAACTCTTCCACCGAGAGGATGAGAACTAGGCTTTAGATACAGGCACATATACTCATAAATATGGACTGTTGCCGTGCCATAGTCTACAGCTAGCAGGAGGAAAACAAATGTTCTATTTTACCTCACCACCAGGATTTTTCTGTTGCATGATGGGTAGCATTAGTGTCCCAGTTTTAAAATTAGAGTCGAAAGAGGGCTTTTTCCATTCTGTCATGACAGTTGGCTTTTAAGTAATCAGAAATAATGATGGTCAAGTCTGACTTGTGTATCCTTCTCCTCCTCTTCCTCCTCCTCTCCTCCGCTTCCTCCTCCTCTTCCTCCTGCCCCTTCCTTTTTATCTGTGGTTGTCATCATTATTATTGTCATCTTTTTCCTCTTCCTCCTGTCCCCCTCCTCTGTTCCTGAACCACCTCACTATATTTGTTGTAATTTGTATCATTATCATTGTCTTCATTGTTTTATATTTTTGTTCCACCACCACCACCACCACTTCTTCTTCTTCTTTTTATACGCCCGGCTACGGGACGTATTATGGTATCACGCTCGGTGTCCATCTGTCTGTCCGTCCGTCCGTTAACTTTTCCTTGTAAACGCCATAGCTTCAGTTTAACTTAACCTAGCCTCATATAATTTGGTGTGTATGATACTAGCATGGATCCCAGGAAGTCTATTGATTTTGAGGTTGAAAGGTCAAAGGTCAAGGTCACAGTGACATGTTTTCATCTTACCCTTGTGAAGTCCTTGTTAACGCGATAACTTCAGTTTTAGCTTAACCTAGGCTCATATAATTTGGTGTGTATGATACTAGCATGGATCCCACGAAGCCTATTGATTTTGAGGTAAAAAGGTCAAAGGTCAAGGTCACAGTGACATGTTTTCATTTTACAGGCGGGCGTATTATGTGCTCGCCCCAGCGACACTCTTGTTCTTGACTGTTATCCTTTTTTCCCCTCCTTTCAGTGTAACTGAAACTGGCCAGTTTACAGCTGACATTTAATTAAAGAAAAGAGCACAAAGAGAACATAACAAGCTACTGCAACAAGAACAAAAACCTCAAAACATTCAACAACAACATCACTATTTGACCGACTGACCCACCAACCAAGAATGAAATTAACCTGATGATGTTTTTGTTATCACATTGTGTACTTTCTGTCCAATTCTTGTTTATATCCATCTCAGAATCAGCCAGAATGCCCTTGGTACGTTGCAGATCTTCAATGTGGATGAGGATGATTCTGGAGATTACAGTTGTCATGTGTCCAACGATGCGGGGAAAGATACCAAATTTATCACACTCCTTGTACAAAGTATGTGTTCATTAGATTTGTAATATATAATAAATCATTAAACTTAAATATTTATCCCCTACAAAGCTTGGTTAGATCTGTTTTTTTTTGTGTGGATTTGGGGAAGGGGAATGTATATGATCAAGTAATTTAATTACCTCGAGTTTCACACTTGTGAAAGTTAAATGATCCACTTTGTAACATATTTGTTTAATGAGTTTATAAAATGAGTATGTAATTCTGATCTGTGTATGTCATCAGAGGATGAAAAATCTACATTCTGTAAAAAGGTCATTTTCAGGCAATAATGTTGATATATACATTTAATTGCAAATAATCACAAAATGGGAAATCAAATTGTTGCGTAAGAACTTGTCTTTTAATGGACAAAACAACGAGAAGTAAAAAGATTTGCTTTATGTAATTGTTTTTTTGTTTTTTTAAAGACCCACTTTTTAAATGTTGTGACTCTGTATACATTTGCTGTGCACAACTGGCCAGTGTGAACTGTTGTAATCTGTATACAAAACTGTTTGGTAGTTGAATGTATGAAAGCATTTTAGAAGTACTAAGCTCAGACATCTCTATTTATAGCAGGTCACAAAACTCACCCAATATATTACCACATATTTCCAAGCAGTATTGGAAGCACTACCAAGATAATGAGTGTAAAGTTTAAGAGATTTGAAAAAGAGTAAAACTACTTCTTCATGAAAACAATGTAAGAGAATAAACAAGTGATATCATGATGTTGGCCAAATCACCAAAAGTATACTCACTATCACACTGTCGATGTGCATTTTAACCAATGAAAGAAACACTGTAGAAACACATGCTCACCTTCATGAACACATATTGTAGCACTCTCACATGTTTTGTTTACTGCAAGTGGAAAATAAGTGCTGTATTTTATCACAAATTCAATCATATTACATTGCATTGTGGGAACATTTATGACCCCTTTTTGATAATTTGAGTCCAAAAAGGGCATCATTCTGTGTTGCCTTGCCAGTAGACGCTAACTCTTTCCTCACAAGTTTGTGAATTCACACAAATCAATAAGAAACAATGATTAGGGATTAACTTAATCCCTCCTAATCCTCTTACTGAATGCAGTGCCCTCTTTACCAGTTCAGCAAGTCATCTACACCTTTTGCATGAAATAAATGTTTATTTTGCAAAAACTGCTCAATGAATTAGAATTCTGGATTAATACTCTTAACTGGCAGTAGTTGCACAGATCAATAAATGCAATGACAACAGTGTGTAGAGATTTACTAATCCCTCCTAATCCCCTTCTCCCATGTAATACCCTCCTAACTGGCCCAGCAAATCATTTACACCTTTTGTGCATGAAAGAAGTGGGTCTCATTTGAAAAAGCTGCAAATTGAATAAGAATTCTGAATTAACTGCGAGGGTGACATTAAAAATGTGGCATGTAAAGTGTTCATTTCCCTTCAATGAGACAAAAAGATGAACACCCTGCTTCTATTCTCATTTTCCCATTAATAATTGCGATGGGGCTTCTTTCTTCAATTCCCTTTAATCAGTTGATTTGTGTGCAATGATGACAAAATTGGGCAGCACGATTAATTGTACAACTTTCTCGTGATCATCCTTCTCAACCACTCTTGAAATCACTACACTGGCTTCCTTTGAAGCAGAGAATAATTTTCAAATTACTCTTGTTTGTCTACAGAACACTCGATAACCAGGGTCCAGAACACCTAATTGTCTGAATGTATATACACCCACCAGATCACTTATGTCAGCCATTGACCTTCTCTGTCTCACATATTCAGTTACTCGCACATTTACTGAGTCAGCTTCAAAATACTGGAATGATTTGCCACTTACAATAACACAGTCTTCATCAATAACTATTTTCAGAAAGGCATAAAAACCCATCTTTTTAGCAGTTTGTAATTTTTAAGATTACATAATTGTATACAATTGTAAATGCTTTGGGCCTAATGGGAAAGGCTTAGTATAAGTAGAAGTAGTAGTAGTAGTAGTAGTAGTAGTGGTAGTAGTAGTAGTAGTAGTAGTAGTAGTAGTAGTAGTAGTAGTAGTAGTAGTAGTAGTAGTAGTAGTTAGTAGTAGTAGTAGTAGTAGTAGTAGTAGTAGTAGTAGTAGTAGTAGTAGTAGTAGTAGTAGTAGTAGTTATAATTATAAAAAATAATAATTTTCTCCATGGTTGTTTCTCCTCTTTAGTGGGACCCATCATCCTCAACAGTCCCAGGCAGTACACCAGCATCCTGCGGAACCCCATCACCCTGCTCTGTCCTGCCACAGGCATTCCTCCCCCAACCGTCACATGGTTCAAAGATGGCGCCCCACTCGACCCAGAAGACGTCAGGTAAGATATATTTTTGTGTTAAAATTTGGATCAGCAGTTGTTATCTTAAAATTACAGAGAGAGAGAGACAAGTGAAAAATTTATTACATTACATTTTCACATCTCTAAATAATCCCTTCATTCATAATAATAATATACTTGTCCACCGTGGACTATTTAATGTAACAATGTCAGAATTGTACACCTTGGTATTTGTTCCTGTGTTCATCTTGTCAATGCCGGTAACCAGGGATAGCCTGGTGGTATTATCGCAGCCCAGAGAGCTGTAGAGGATGGGTTCGAGTCCAATTTCTTCATTTTCTTCTGACATGTTTGTTAAAATAATTATAGATCAGCAGTTGCAATCTTAGAATTACAGAGAGAGACAAATGACAAATTTATTCCTGAAGTTTTGTGTTGAAGAGTGTTTAAAACAAAGTTTGACAATTTTTAATTTTTAAGATGGGGCTTCCACAATGTTTTAGTGTCTTTAAGGTCTTGGTATTGATTCAGCTTCATCCAATATGCCCATACAGGTACTACATCACCCCCATGAAGTCCCTGAATATTGCCTTCACCCGACGGGAGGATAGCGGGGTCTATACCTGCAATGCATCCAATGTGGCCGGGTCTGAACGGAGGGACATGCTGCTAACTGTCTATGGTAAGGTCGTTGGTTGCCTGGCAGAAGGGCCTGAGCATATGTTCCCGGTAGAAGGGCCTTATTACTAATTTGTCTGTAGTTTGAAAACCATTTGGTCTTTTCACATAAAATCAAAGTAGTGTGATATTTTTTATCTGTCTGTCAGTCTGTTAAGTGCAAATATCAAATAAGGCAATATTTCCTAAATTAGAGAAAATTTACTGTTAAGGCCCTTCTGCCAGGAACATATGCTAGGGTCCTTCTGCCGGGAACATTATAATAAGGTCCTTCGATCTGCAGGACAACTGATGAGGTCTTGTCTTTGGCACAGAGTTTACAACACGTGCAGTAACAACAAATGTATATTTTTTCCACCAACATCATGGGGTATGCCCCAAAACCTGAATTCAGGCCTTGGCAACTTAATTTTAGGTCATATTTAAAGAGTGTGTATGTGTACAAAATAGCTCGTAAGAAAATGAGAGACCCGTAGTGAATTCTTGCAACCATTGTTGTATGCCAGATTTGGTCACACATTGTTTGTTGAGAATGATCAGGATAGTAACTCTAAACTCTTGAGAGGGAGAAGGTCATTCACACTGTACAAACTCTATGGCATTAGCGCCCTTTTCCTTCTCTAGCAATTTACTTAGCGCCCTTCTGATGTGGATGATTGATAGCCAAGAATCTTCCCCAGTCACAACAATGCCCAATAGTCAGATATAGATTTTATTTCCTTGGCAACATTGTGACAGCCTATCGACCTTGCACAATTACATGCAGATTCACAAAAGTAGTGATTGCTGTATATCAATGATCAAAATTTTTGTGCAATCATTATCCTCCATTTAATTTGCTTTTCTCTTTGGCTCTCTACCCACTTGTGTGTTTATTCTTCAACAAGTACACACCAGAAAACTTCAGCATTTCTCTTTTCAATGTTAATCTGAAATCCTATACCACCAAACACCTCTTCCCATGCTGATTGAGTTGGCTGTTGATGCTAAAACTATGGTAAACTGTTTCTCACCATTGCAAATAAGAGCACTGTCAGTAACGGTGAAAAGCCTTTATGAAATTGTCCTCAATTTATATGTGATAGATAATATTGATGCCATATTCTTTGTGTTTCTTTCCTTTCAGTACCCCCATTCATTGACCCTGGCAGCGACACAGAGTTTGATGTGACCCTCAACAACCCCGTCTCCCTACCCTGTGAGGTGGACAGCTTCCCGCCCCCTCGTATCACCTGGCTGAAGGACGGCAGACCTATCAACTTCACCACCCCTGGCTTCATCATCCAGTCCTCCTCCTTGGACATCCCCCAGGCTGCCATCTCAGATTCAGGGGTCTACACCTGTATCGCCAGCAACATCGTGGGCAACTATTCACGCAGTTATCATGTCCGAGTGCAAGGTGTGTTGAATACCTTATTAAAATTGTGTATTTTATTCATCTGTTATTTATTTGTTCATTTATTTAGTTTTTATTTGTTGATCTTTTTATTCATACAGCTGTTTATTCATTCTATTGATTGATTAATGTAGTGATTGTCGATTGATTGTTTTGATAATTCAGGGGTGTAAAATGGATTGGGCTTTATAGATGTTTTTGTGTGGATATTCCATGATCAAGTTTGCTAAGTTGTGGTGTTAATCCTGAAAGTTTTTCATCCTGTTATTGAGCCTCTCAACATGTACACTAATTAAGAAATAACTCTGGTGGTAAGGATAACATGTACAACTAAATAACTTTTCAAAATGTTTGGAGTTCTTGAGTTAAAGTCTTGGATCAGTGCTCTCTCTCTCTCACAACTTCACTCTCCCTGATCATCGAACCATATTCAGCCTTGCAACAGGTGTGCACCACCTCCACTCCCTGGGGAGTATTCCAAGCCCTGCTGCAAATAGGGTGCTCACACCAATTTACTGAGGGTGGGACTCTCATCCTCTCAGATACATTTTAAGAGTTTGATCGCAAAACAGGGTTAACTCCATTTTCCACCAAAATTGAGTTATTAACACATAGAAATTTACCACCTGTACCTAGTGATAGTATGCAATTTGAAGCCAAATTCCACAAGCAAGTACAAAATATTTTGGGTTTTAGTTTTATTTTTCCACAGGCGTGTGTACAAACTTGGGCAAAGAAATGCATTTTTTCTCCAGTTACCAAAGTGGAGTTAACCCATTTTGCGATGAAACTCACTATTTGTTCTCCTAAGTATCCACAATGTGAAACCCTGTCTTTAAACCCTTGACCCCTGCAGTGCCCCCTCACATCAGTGTGGGACCAGACACCGTGACGGCCTACATCGGCCAGAACGTGACCCTCCCCTGCGACTCGGTGGGCGTGCCTACCCCTATGGTCATGTGGGACAAGGGTGGACGTGAGCTGAGGTACGGTGACCACCTTCGCAAGCTGGCCGTAGGGTCACTGGTCATCACGGAAGTGACCGAACTGGACGCTGGACCTTACTACTGTTCCGTGGTCAACCAGGCTGGCTCCGATTCCATCAGGATCACCTTAATTGTGAAAGGTACTGCATCGGTTTTATAAGCCTTCTGAGTTTATTTGAGTCATCATTGATTATTATGGGACTAGATATGTAGGCCTCATTTAGTATCTAAATGTAATATACGTCGGGTGAAGAGATGTGTTATGTGCATGTGTTGTTTCAGACACAATAATACACTAGATATTTGATGTGTAGATATTTTTAAAATGAAGCCCCTCCCCCCCCCCACACACACACAACAAAAAAAAAAACCTTATGCAAATCCTTGACTTTTGAATCTGGCAAATTCCTTTAAATTTTGTGCCTCTTGCAGTCTTGTGTACCAAAAATGCTACTATGATTTGTCTTGAAAACTACAACAAAATGTCATAGTGACATATGTCTTGTCAACATGCAAAGTACAGCATTTATTGTCTAAATTTGTGTTTGAAATAGATCATTTGAATAGAAACAAAACTAATACTTCCATCACATAGAAATTGTACGTTTTATGTAATCATCATTATACCCCCCCCCCAAACGAAGTTTGAAGGGGTATATAGGAATCAGCGTACTGTTGGTCGGGCGGTCAGTTGGTCGGTCCGTTGCAAATCTTGCGGAACGAACTACTTTTTCAGTTTTCAACCAATCCTCATAAAAATTAGTTCACACATTGGTTTTGAGGTGAAGATGTGCAAGACATACTTTTTGCATGTGTCGGAAACTGCGTTGCCATGGTAACGGCATATTTATGGTAATAAATCAGGTAAAAACCTTGCGGATCAAACTACTTGCCTAGTTTTTTACACATTGGTCTTGAGGTAAAGATGTGCAAGACACATTTTTGGCATGTGTCGGAAACTGCGTTGCCATGGTAACGGCATATTTATGGTAATAAATCAGGTAAAAATCTTGCGGATCAATTTTCAAACTGCTTCCTCTGTTTTTGACCAATCCTCATGAAAATTGGGTCACACATTGGTCTTGAAGTGAAGATGTGCAAGGCATACTTTTTACATATGTCGGAAACTGCGTTGCCATGGTAACAGCATATTATGGCCATGAGTCAGGTATGCGATGGGGCGGGGGTATTAATCACCTTCAGTGATATTTCTAGTTTATGGTGTACAGTCTTGTTATTGAGACTGAGTGATATTTATCTTACCTTTATGTTTGTCTGTGTACATGTTGCAGAGCCTCCACGCATCATCAACGAGTTACCAGCAGTGATGGAACACGTGATGAACACAGAGGTCCGCATACCATGCCAAGCGACGGGGTCGCCCCGCCCCCGGATTCAGTGGTACAAGAACGGACAGCCCGTGGAGCAGCTACATGGCTATAACGTCTTGGGGGATGGAACCCTTCTTATCTCAAGCCTACAGCCTTATGACAACGGGTTTTATGAATGTAGAGCACTGAGCAACAGTGGCAATGATTCCATACAAGTTTTCATTGATACACAAGGTATGTACTCAAAGATAGCACACAGACGGACAGACAGACAGACAGACAGACATACAGACTCATCTCAAGCCAACAGTCTTATGATAATGGGTTGCATGAATGTAGAGCACTGAGAAACAGTGGGATCGATTCCATAGAATATTTCATTGATAGACAAGGTAAATACCCAAAGATATGTACTCAAAGAAGGTACACAGACAGACAGACAGACTAACTGATCTTGAGCCTACGACCTTATGATAATGGGTTGTATGAATTAAAAGTACAGAGTAACGCTAGTTAACAATTATTCCTTAGAAGTTGTCATTGATACAATTAAATACTCAAAAATTCATTATATACTCAAGGATAGCGCACAGACAGACAGACAGATGGACAGACTGACTCAATTTAAGTACACAGGCTTATGAAAGTGGACATGGAGTGACAGTGACATGAATGGGAACAATACAAAAATTCTCCAAGAACCAAATATATTGAGTTCATCACCTGGCTGGAAAGAGCTAGATTTGTTTACTTGCGGAGAAACGAGCATTCGTTATCAGTACTGAATTAAAGTGTGACGTTAACCCATTGGCTCCGAGATTCTGAAAATCCCATTCACTTTACACAGGACACATCCGGTTCCCGTAGCCAACGGGTTAATAGAAATAGAACTCATACAAAGCTGCACAACAATTTTACCTATCACAGACATGCTGATTGTTTAAAACGTACCTGACAGTATGAAATTTTCACAGCAGAAACCGTGAACTGTGTACTAGTACTTGATTCTAGAGTAGTCTTATCCCAACATGAGGATTTCTTCCAATCTCACTAACTCCCTTTGATATCATACAAGAATCATGACTAACAATCATAGTTTTGGTCTCGTAGAGTGTAACCTATATATCCATTGTTGTATCTCTGCAGTAAGACCTCACGTCGCGGGTGAAAACACTCCCAACGACCCCCTGCTAGTCTCCGTTCAAGAGGGTAGGACCGTGACTCTGGAGTGCAATGTGACCGACGCCCACCCTCCAGCCAGCATACAGTGGTACAAGAATGGCCAGCCCCTGCTGTCCAACAGAGCTGACACCGGGGTGCACATGGAGACTGGAGACACGAGTCTGAGGATCCCATATCTGAGAGCCAATGATGCTGGCCATTATCAGTGTGTGGCATCCAATGAACAAGGTTCTAGCGAAAGACACTTTGCTGTGGAAGTTCATGGTAAGACTCCCTTTAGACTGACAAAGTCGTGTAAGGTGGAAATTTTTAATGTGATTAATGTTTTGTGTTCATCTGAGTGAGAGGAATTTGGTGGTGTTTTGAATTTAGTTGACCATCATGACTGTCGAGCAAACAATTAACTTGTGACATGCCGAAATCGTGGATCTGCACCAATAATACACAAGCTATAAAGTCCATAGAGGTTAAATCATCTGGTACGTAAAGAGTTAAATATCACATAATGTACCTACCTCAATTAACCCGTTGAAGATGAGTGACGAGATATCTCGTCACGAGGTCTATGGGAAATGCGTGTTAAAGCAAAAACAAATCGTCTCCAACGGGTTAAGATCAGATTCTTAAAGTTTCTATCAGATTCTTTTTTCTTGTAAATCTAATTGTGAGTGTTTTTTATCTAAATAATGAACCCAATCATTGCCTCCTTAACTCCTAATGTGCCAAAGTCACAGATCTGCACCAAATAATACACATAAAGTCCATGGAGCTCTAAATCCTCTGGCATGTTGAGAGTTAAATGGGAAGAGTAGGTTAATGTGATAGGACTTGAATCACTACATCATTTAAAATACTTAAACCGTCATTCAAAAAAAATTAACTTAATCTTTTTTTCTTTTCCACTGTATCTGTATTTCTTAGTTGTTTTCATTTAAATCATTGATTTAATCACTTGATGTAAATCTGTGAAGAATGCATGTAAGGGCCACCGCACACTAGACGATCGGTCTACGATCCGATTTCAGAAGAAAAGGAAACAGCGTTTGATATAAACATTTCAAGACATCACAACTTGTTTATCAAGGATTGGAATAGTATACTGACAGCAAAATCGAAATTATGACCCGTTTTGAGTTGTTTAGTCAGTGGAAAAGCCAAATCGGCTCCGAATCGGACGACAAAGAGGTCCTACGATTGTGTACGATTTGAAAATAATTTGGCCCTTACTCTGGGTTCAAGGCAGACAGCGCACCAAAATCTCATTTTATGTAATCATATTATCATTCAGAACCCAAATCAAATAAGTTTTATTTGTTTACATCGCCACATTAAATGCTACTGCAATTTATTGCCAAAATCAGATCGTAACCGATCGTGTAGTGTTCGGTGCCCCTAAGTCAAGGTTGCTAAGTTTTCCATTTCCTATAGACCCGAACATGAGTTTACTCGTACTTAGTCTCCAACGGGTAAATGTATTGGGTTGATTTTGTTGTAAGGTGTGGTTGTTCTTTTCACTCTCTGGTGCAGTTACCCCCAGGATCATCAATCAGCGGTATGAGACAGTGACGATCCAAGCCACAACCAACATCAACCTTGACTGTCAGGCCACCGGTACCGACGTCCGCATCATGTGGAAGTTTGGCGACATCCCGATATCCAGCCAGAATCGCCGCTATCACATCGCTAGGAACGGTTCCCTTCAGGTCCAGGGAGTTCAGGTTATAGATACAGGTGTCTTTACTTGTATTGCCAAGAATTCTGCTGGCAATGATACAAGAATCATCAACCTGTCAGTTGTAGGTAGGTATTTTTAAAAAGTTTTTTTAAGTGTATTATTTTGTCGCTTTTATATATGATGCACCACCTACTACCCCGGGGTACTATTGTACATAGACAGACATAAACTTATGGAAAGTGGGGTGAAAATGAAGCTCAAGTTGTTTTCACACTTAAAACATAACTTATAAACAGTTTTGCAACCCAGGGTACAGTGCTAAAAATAAGTAATTCAACAAAATGGCAGATTTCTATTTGTTACCCTAGGGTACCATTTATGTCATCACATGATGTTTATGGGTAAGTGGATTCAAGGTACTTCAAATGGTTGACCTGGCTAAACTTGGTAGTTTTCCCCATCTTCTGTAGATGCTGAAGTAGTAGAGCCAAGTTGTATTATGTGTATATACCATTACATGTGAGTATTAAAACGTTCATGACAGTTCACACGATGGTCTCACTTGGCCCAGATGGGAATAACAGGAGGGGGGGGGGGAGGGTTGGAATCACATTATCACTTTCTTAAAAAAGGGAAAAAATCATCAGATATTTATCAAACTTGGCAGAAATCATCTGAAGGACAATAGAAAGTTATTACAATGGTTCATGTGTCCCCAATGTTGACTAGAGGTAGTGTTTCTAGGGTCCAAACAATGCAGACGAACAATTGCTGACATACACTCCAGGGGCATCACAGAGAGTTTGCGTCAAGCTCTGGTTGCTAACTCATGATCTCTCGTCTATGTGTAATCATCCATAGTTTTTGTCACCCAAGTTCCACCATCCATCAGTGATGGGCCACGAGCATTATCCGTAACCTGGCACAGTTCTGTCATCCTGCCATGTGAGACGGCCGGAGTACCGGTACCCGAGGTTATCTGGGAGAAAGACGGCCAGCTGCTCAACTTGACCAACTCCAACTATGAGGTCCTGGTGTCGGGTTCCATGAGGATCAAGAGAGTGGGCGAGTTAGACTCAGGCATCTACAGGTGTATCGCAGTCAACACTGCTGGCAGGGACTATAATATTGTGACACTATGGGTCCATAGTAAGTCAATTTCATGTTATAATCGAGTGTTATAAATTAGATTTTAGATAGAAGTAGTACATGAAACATGTGATAACTTTTAACCCCTGTGCCTGTGGAAACTGGATGTATTATAATAATGTTTCATACAGAGACAATGAACCTTGACTTCAATTCAAATTTGAATAATGATTCTGTATTGATCTTACCGACATTGCATTTGTATATGTGTGTGGGTGTGTGTGTGTGTGTGTATGTGTACACAAAATAATAAAAGTTGATACTTTTCCATTCATTGTTCTGCCTGATAGGGCAAGGATGGTGCTTCTTAACTACTCCGGAGAAATTTGTTAATCATTAGTTATGCTAATTTCTGGAAATTTATTTAACATTTTAACAAAATCCAAAGATTGCTAATTTTTTTTTCATTTGGCTTTCATTTTTTTTTTGAGTGGGATGCAAGTCAGATCTCCAATATCGTATAGTTAAAGCTGGTCAAATATAAAACTCTTTAAAACTTGAAAGTTGTATTTCGTTAGACCATTAAGAAACTGCTTCACCCTAGAGATGTGCACTTGTGGCAGAGGAAGATTATGACACATTACCTGATTTACTGATTCACATGTGGTATCGTATAACTTGTAGCCCCACCAGCTCCCGAACCGGACGCCCCCCGGAATGTGTCGACCGGTGTCAGCGAGGATGTCATCATCCCCTGCAACATCAGCGGCAGCCCCAAGCCGCAGTACCGCTGGCTGAAGAACAACCGGGAGGTACAGCTGATCTACGGTAAACTGGAACTCCTGTTGGATGGGGCGTTGCTGATCAGGGATGTGGAGGCCATGGACCGAGGCTCCTACACCTGTGAAGCCACCAACATTGCCGGTGTGCTGAGCCGCAAAGTCCGACTTGACGTGTCTGGTAGGTGGAAACAATAAATCTAGGCAATTTACTGCATCTTTACACCAATCTGAAACCCATCACCTGTCAAGGTGGTCACTCAAACTAATTTGAAGTACCATTTTGTTACTAAGATTTTATGGTTTACCTCATGCAATTAAAGCTTGACTTACTCTAGACTTACTGAAAACTATGTCATTGTAGGATCATCTCCTTGCAAATATTAAGTGAAAAGATGTTTAATGGTTAGATTTATATATGTCATGTTTTAGCTACCGACATGTAACATGTATTCACTTTTTTGATACAATATTTTTCGTAGATGCACTGGATATTGAGTAATATGGTCCTTTGACTGCAGTTATTAAGTTAACTTTTTTTTTACACCCTGGTAGTCCAGTGCTTGCAGTATGTTTGTGTGTGCATTGTTTCACAAATTCTGTGTACATGTCTTTAGCTAAGAAAAATAATATTGATGATGATGATGATGTTATGATGCTGATGCTGATGCTGATGATAATGATGGTGACTGATGATGATATGATGATGATAATGCTGATGGTGCTGATGCTGATCATAATGATAATGATAATTAATGATGATATGATGATGATGTTGATTCTGATGATGCTGATGCTTCTGATGATAATGATAATGATGATGATGATTAATGAATATGATGATGATTAATGGTGATGTGATGATGATTATTTTGATGGTGCTGATGCTGATAATGCTGGTGATGGTAATGATGATGGTGGTGAAGATGATAATGATAGTGCTGATGATAGTGATAATGATGGTGATGATGATGGTGATAATGATGGTGATGATAATGATAATGATAAGGATGTAGATAATGATAATGATTGATGATGATTGATAATGATATGAAAATGGTGATGGTGCTGATGCTGGTGATAATGATAATGATGATGATTGATGATGATGTGATGATGATAATGCTGAATGCTAATGGTGCTGATGCTGATAATGCTGCTGATGATAATGATGGTGGTGATGATGATAATGATGGTGATGATGATAATGATAATGATGGTGATGATGATTGATGATGATGATGATGATGATGCTGATGCTGCTGCTGGTAATGATGATGATAGTGATGATGATTATAATGATGATGATGTTGATGAGAATGATGATGATGTTGATAATGATGATGATTTACGATGATGATGATGCTGATCCTGCTGCTGGTTATGGTGATAATAGTGATGATGATGATCGATGATGATAATGATGATGATATCCTGATCTTTAATGTCCTTTTATTCATTTTTTGGTGCAGTGGCTCCCAAGATCCCCGGTCCTGACAACACCGACTACCCAGTGGCCCAGAACGAGTCCATTCAAATCCAGTGTCAGGTGACGGACGCTTATCCCCCACCAGTCGTCACGTGGTACAAAGGCTCACGGATTGTTACAGGGCAGGAAGAAGGCCTCTCCATTATAGATGGTGGATTTACTCTGGAGTTACGTTGCGTCAATTTGAATAGTGCAGGGCAGTACTTCTGTGTGGCAGAAAAACGAAGCCGGCACGGACATCAGGCAGTGGACCATTGACGTACTGGGTAAGGGTACCTTGTTCAGGCAAAATTCTGGTGAAACCAATTGTGAAAGTTCCAAGGTTTTGCCTATATACCAAATCTTACCATGCCATGGTATTTATAAACATTAAGTTCAAACCACATTCCGTTCATATTGCTAATATGCCTTGGCCTCTGATGCATATACATGTAAATGTCTTGCGGCGATAATTCAAATAACTAGATTATGTTATTGCTCTTTGCTATAATTGCACTGAGAGACTTGTACCAATCGGTGTGAACGAAGTATGCTGCTGTACATGCCAATTGACTAATGAAGCACTGAAAGAGTTAAAGACAATTTTCATGATGTTTCCATGAATGCGTTTGGTGATTTGTAGTTGATTAACTCTTAACATGCCAGAGGATTTCAACTTGTATGGACTTTAGGTGTAATATTTGGTGCAGATCTGTGACTTTGGCATGTTAAGAGTGAAATACATGGATAAAAGCAAACCCATCAATTGGGCATGGTCAAATTGTTTGTCCTGTTCACTTGTGAATGCATAAAGAGTTCAGAAATATTTTATATGCAATTAGATGTACTGTAAAACACATTATACTTTCGCGACATAAAACTTTCGCGAATAGGAGCCGACGGCCATTTCGCGTGCATGAAACTTTCGCGAATCATCGACCATGAAAAAATAAAATATAACGAAATTTAGTAGGAGGAAGGATTTTGGTGTTTTATTAATTGATTATCACAACAATTTATAGAAAATATTTGTTTCATTACCTCTGAAACACCGTTTTATCAAATGTAGAAGTGCATTATTGCGACCGTTGTTAGTGCCTATGCGCTATCTCGCGAGTCATTTGACTTCTATAGGCCTGCTGGCATTAAAAAAGTTGTGTATACACAAGCTTTCGCGTGCATTTTATTTTCGCGAATCTCGACTCCTCGCGAAATTCGCGAAAGTTTTATGCTCGCGAAAATTTCTGGTTTTACAGTAACTTATCTATGGTATTGCTTGTTTATGCCCCTCCCATTTTCAGTCAGCCCAGTTATCCGTGACAGCAGTGATGAGTACTTTCACACGGAGCAGGACAGGGCCATTGCCTTGCCGTGTGAAGTAGAAGCGGGGAATCCCCCTCCGACGATCACGTGGCAGAAAGGCAGACAAGAGATCAGATTGAATGGCGTGCACTATGCCATTCTTGAGAATGGTTCACTCCTCATCTCCAGCCCTCAAAATACCGACAGCGGTGCCTACTTCTGTATTGCCACCAATGAGGTCGGCTCAGCCCGGAAGCATGTGCAACTGATTGTACACAGTAAGGAACATTCCTTTGAACTTTTGGGTTTGTTTTGTTTTCTTGAACGGTGGGGCTGTGTCAGCCAAGTTAAACATTTTGGCATCATGTTTTTGGTTTGTCCGTCCGTCCGTCTGTCTGTTACTGGTTCTTGTTACCACAATAACTTCAGAACAGCTGATTGGATTTTTATGTAACTAAAACCAAGTATGAACTATGAGGCAACAATGAACTGATTAGATTTGGAGGTTGAAAGGTCAAAGGTCACAGGGCCGAAAACATGTCTGATTTGGGCTAATTATCATGATAACTTAAGAACGGCATATTGGATTTTGATGTAACGTGGGTGAAGTATGTATTATGGGGCACATATGAACTGATGAAATTTCAGAGTTGAAAGGCCCCATATATGTCTGATTAGGGCTCATTACTGCTATAACTTAACAGCTGGTCAGATGACATGTGTTTTATGAAGTTATGATGAAATGGTTAGATTTTGGAATTGAAAGGTTAAAGGTCACAGGACCTGGTATCTCATTTCAGTTCACTACAATGGTAACTTAAAAGACTTTAAATAAGATTGAATACATACATGAATGATACATTTCAATTTTGGAATTAGACGGGGGGAGGGGGGGGGGGTTGCGGGCATACCCAATAGGAAGCGCGCAGCTGAATTGCTCTAGTTTAGTATAATTGAACCTGCACGGCAAGCCTATAATGAAACCATGACCTCACACTTGATGATCCTACTTTTAGCATTAAATCCCCCTTGTAATTGATGTCATAGAAAAATACTTTCCTCTTTTCCACTTTTCCACAATCATAAATTGCATATGAAAAAAGCGCCCCTTACACACTAACCAGCTTTTCATGTTTTTTTGTGGGTGTTGGATGATTTTCTTTTTGTAATCAATGGCTGCATACTCTGCTAATTATCCCCTGGCCCAACGAATTCAGGAGGGGATATAGAAACGCCGCCATCCGTCCGAAACACTGGTTTCCATTTGATAACTTTGGTAATGTTTGATGGATTTTCGTGAGATTCGGTATGGATGTACATGATATCAAAATACAGCCCAAGTTTGATTTCGGAGGTTGTAGCTCAAAGGTCACAGGTCATAGCTCATTAAATGCGAAAACTGGTTTCCGTTCAATAACTTTACCAATATTTGACGGATTTTGATGAGATGCGAAAAACAGATTAATCTAAATGTCTGGAAGCCAGACTAGGGCATATGTAGCTTTGCCCATAAACTGTTTAATATTAATGCAAATTCTTTGCATACTATTCTGACAAAGGTTGCTCTTAACAACCTGACAGCTTGCTGGAGGCTTGCCAGACATATCAACAACTAATGTATGCAATTTCCATTTTTGGTATTGAAAATTTATTCATAAGAACAGGTGAGAAAAATAACTCTGCATAATATCCATAAATTAAAAAGAATTATTTTGAAAAAAAGTATGTAGGCTACCATATCAGAAATCTAATAAGTTATGGGGAAATATAAGGGGCATAATTGATTTGATTATCAGGCCTGCAGTGTAGCTTGATTGGTTTTCCCAAAATACTTTTTGTGTGAAATGTCTTGATTATTTACACACTTTTCAAAATTAAGGGGTAAGGGTATTTTTTTTGCATAATTTTCCTGTTTATTTATTTGTGCGGAAAATACAATTATGATAAGCTTATAGCTAATTAAATTCTGCTAAAAATGAGGGGAAATTCAGCCCTCTAGCTTCTTCCCATCAGATTTTATAGTGGACCAAAATATGTATCACTCTGAAAACTGGCTTTTTGGGGGCATTGTTTGTCAAAGAGCAATTTCTATGGGTTTTCACATGACAGTCTGCAGTAAACTGAAGCAAATAGAGTTTGAGTTGAAAGGCTTTACTTAAGTGTAAGATACTTTTACCCTAGAAAAGGCCTATATTCATTGATGAAAAGGTAATTTTCCCCACTTAATATGTTTACACAAATTTGTCAGTGAAATGGTGGTCAAATCTTGATCTTGTCATACATAGTATCAAAATACAATTTGATTTTGGATTATGTACACTTATGTCAAAGGTCAAAGGTCATAGCTCATTAAATATGTAAGAATAGCTTATTACAAGTTCCTTTCAATGACTTTTGTAATGTTAGACAGATTTTGATCTTCAAGTATGTATGCTATGGGGCAAAGTTCACCCTTCATTGAATATGCATATGTATGCTTTATGTACCCGGCGAGGGGATGCTATGCTTTGCGTTGCCCTTGTTAATTTATAAAGTGTGCTTTTATTTATTTGTATGCATTTTATCACTTCTTTTGTTATTCATATGTCTAAGAAAGCATTAAATAAACTAAAACTAGCAATGATACCCAAAACAATGAGAAGATGACTGTGATGATAGTTCTATTGCTACTGCTTATCTGTTATATTACAACTTAAACTAAGTGTGGTTGTTTTCCTGCATTTCTTTATGAAGCTCCGCCAAGAATATCCACAAGACAAACCAAGTTGAGTGTTGAACGTGGTAAGTCACTGAAGCTGGAATGCCAAGCGGCTGGTTTCCCCGCTCCAACCATCTCGTGGAACAAGGATGGCATGCCCATCTCCCTCACCAGCCAGACATTCCAAATCAGTAACAACGGTGGGAGCCTAGACATAAATAGCACCAGAGAGAGCGATGGCGGCGTGTACTCCTGCATCGCTTCCAATCGCGTGGGAGAAGTGTCACTGGATATCAAGTCAAGGTGCAAGAACCGCCCTCTTTCCCGCTTATATCCCCGCCACAAGTGGGGCAGGAACAGCAGGGCAGCGATATCTATCTTCCCTGTCCGGCGTCTGGCCTGCCCAAACCGGTCATCGTGTGGTTCAAGGGCAACCAGATCCTAGCGGCCCCTGATGCCGAGATTGCCGACAACGGAACGTTGATAATCCGCAACGCTCAACCCGAGGATGCCGGGCGGTACACATGTCAAGCTATCAATGATGCTGGCCATTCGAATATGTCTATTCAAATAGCTGTGCTTGGTGAGTAGAATTCTGCTCTGCAGCCTTTATCTCATGTTGTACTGTCATACCTTTTCTTGCTTCCACTCTAAAGGGTATGACATGCATGTCTTTAGGTTGTCAATCTACATGACTGTATCTCTGGACTTCAGAACATTCTGTAAGCCTGCAGTTCCTTATGTCTGTATATCATTGGTCCACTGGTCCCTTGTGTCCGTGCATCTGATCGCCTGTAACTTCTTGTGAACAAGATTACTGCAATACTGCTGATGGAATTCAACAAAATTTAACCAGGGATGAATCAATAATTAGAGGAAAGATGGGTAGATTTTGGCTAACTTTCCCGATGGACTGAGGTAATTGTATAAAACCCATGTAGCAGACCACTATACATACTGGTGGACATACGTGTATAAAGTGCTAATTTACCGGAAAGGTATGTGTTCACATGTTTTTCAATCATGAAATCTTTTCTGAAAAGAAAACAGTTTTGTTGTCTATTTCGTCCTGTAATAGTTCGTCCAGTCATCAGAGACTCGGACCGCCCTGTGGATGTTGTTGCCCGACTTAACCAGCTCGTCACACTGAACTGTGAAATTGAAGCGGCAATCCCACGACCCGACATCCAATGGCTTAAAGACGGCAATTCGCTTAGGGACGAACGGACTGTCCAGATCTTGGCCGACGGTCAAATCTTGCAGATCGAACAAGCCCAGTCCAGCCATGATGGTCGTTACACTTGCATTGCTGGTAATTCCGCTGGCAACGCCACCAAATTCTTTGGTGTCACAATCTGGGGTAAGTCAAATGTTCACTTTTTACGAGATCATGACAGCAGGGTTGCGGTAGTGTTTGAGCTAGTAGCAGGATCCTCACCCCCACCCCACCATCCCTCACAGTACACCATTTCAATGTTTATTGTGTCATATGTGCTACCCATTCAAATTATATTGTCCCAAGTGTGAAAAATGAATTAACCGTGTGGAGATATTGCTGTATCTCATGTTTTGTTTTTATAGATTTTTTCATGTAAAGCGTAGAGCATTCAGTTGATATTGCCAACAAAATGATATTACATACAGTAGTTTTGCTTTACACATTCTTTTTATTTCATTTATTTATTTCCACATTAAAAAAAATACATACGAAGAGTGACATACAATATACAAATTAAAACTTGTGGGGGACCAATGGAAGCACAATTGATGGAAGCACGAGTGATTCTATCACTGGAAGCACAAGGGCTTATTGATAAAAGCACACCCACACCTTGATCCACACCCACACCTTAATCCACACCCACACCTTGATCCACACATCAACCCACACCCACACCTCGACCCACACCCACGTCAATATCTACACCCACTCCCACATTCATATCCACATCCCACCCCTCCCACATTGCCATCCACTCCCATACCCATACCCATACCCACACTCCCACATCCACCCCTGCTCCAACCCTCACTTATACCACCTCCACCCTACCCATACCAGATTTCATCCTACCCATACCAAACTTCATCCGACCCA
>JZLH01S0105450.1:0-13006 GCA_001188425.1 Eucidaris tribuloides | reverse complement strand
TTGACCTTTCAAAATTGCATAGGTGACTAGTTGGAAATGCACAGTTAGCCTTCAAGTTGACATTCGGCAGAGATTACTACATGTTTACTACATGTTGAACAATAATAAATCAGGGATACAGATTTTCATTGAGATCCAATTAATTTTATGATACATGTATGTGTGACTTGCAGTCATTTCCAATATAATATTGAGTTATCAAAGTTTAAATGCTTTTTGTTTTTAGCGGTGGCTCGTATGAGTGGGGCTCTCGAAAAGAGTACAGCCGTGATGAAAGCTATGCAGTCGTTAGTCAAAGTTCCTGAGATACAAACAACTATGATGGAGTTGTCCAAAGAGATGACAAAGGTGAGTAATCAGTAATTCTTTTCATCCATGCATCATGGAGAGAAACGCAGATCTCGGCAATGAATGTGCTTTATGAGGAAATGTGAAAGGATTCGTTTTTTGACTGTCGAGAAATTAAAATGTTCATTTGGGGTTTTGAAAAGTAGCCATAATTCATTTTTTAAACAAAAAAGTAAACATTTATGGATTTTCATCCTGAAAGTTTTGTAACAGGGACATGCCACTCAATATCTCAAAAAAAGGGTACAGAGTGAGATAGGTGAACAATGAATATTCTAGCAGAGTGTTGATAAGGTGTTGCACAATAAAGGGACATGTATGGTTGGTCAATTGACATTGCATCATAGGCATGGCTGTCACAGTCTCATTTCTTTTTTGTCACACCTTGTACATACAAACACGCACACACACACACACACACACACACACACAACATTATAAATACATGTACAGCATGGGCAATTCCACAGTAAAGGAAAATGTTTGGAAATTAATGTACAAGTGGAAACTAAGACTACCTAGTACCATGAGTATATTATAAATTACTGAATCTCCTCTCAAGGAGATAACCCCAGCAAAATCATACAGAACGTTGAACTATACTGCATATTTTCTAAAGTTGCTTGCACAAATTTCCTATACTGTACATGTTCGTAACAAGGACGGAAGAAGTTGTGACAAAATGTTCCATCCCGTCACATTATATGGGAAATTTGTAACGGTACTACATAGATTTTTGTGGGGTTTATGATGTAAGGCAATGGTCATGGGCAATTCCACAGATTGGTGGACAAACCAAGCACTATATAATTTGGCTTTATCTCAACTTCTGTTACATTTTATTGGTTTGATCGGCTATGATTTATGAAGAAACAATGGGGGTCATCATTTCTATTACAAATTTTGCTTCTTTAACGCTGCTTTCTAGGAGAATCGGCAACCATACACAATATGCCACATGTGGGACTAGGCTCCACCTACTGTGATTAAATATGAGTTTTATGAAATATCATTTTTCTCCAGTTTTTTCCATGAAATAGTGTTAAGCATATAATACTGCAATGATAAATGTATTGCTTTTCTAATAACAATCTATTTACATGAAGATAACCCAGAAAATATGTCTTTGGACAAAATGTAACGTGTCACCGTAACGTGAGTAACCGATGTTCTTGTAATTTATACAAAAATAGGGTAACCCACTACATTTTGCATATAGTCAGTTTGTGACTGCCTATCATAGTGCTTTGATAAGGCTGCAATTTTTTTTGAATGAGAGCTCCACTTGAGGAAATTTTTCGATTACGTCCTCTTTACATTTTATGCATGTCCAAATTCTGTAACATGAGTAACCGAGACATTTTAATAATTTTCATATAGTTAATTCTATTTTCTCATTTTTATTTGTGCAAATTAGAAACAACATGTATGCTTTGTGATTGCATAAAGACTTTAAGCTATCTACCATTAATAATATTGCAGGAGTTCAACAAGTGAATCAAAATGCCTTCAAATGTAACGTAAGTAACCGTGGAATTGCCCTCATTTCAATCAACATGTTTTATTATTTGATTGGTCCTCATGAACAGCTGAGGAAATCAAAAAAAATGTGACTCTGAGGATTTCTGATTTTACAGTCCATGTCATATTCTTATACCCTTTACTGTGGAATTGCCCATGTACAGCGTGTCCCCCAAAAATGTCCCTCTGATAGACTGCTAAATTAATTGCAAAATCAAGTATCATTCTGAATTTAGTGTTCAGATTTAGAAAGCCCATTTTATGTTGTAACTTCTGTGAAAATGTTTTATTGGTCTCACTTCATTGGTTTTGAATGCCTCGGGTCACGCTCACTTCCTTGACAATGGTTCACACACTTTCCGTAACAATGTATCACTCATATAGTTTACATGAACGATCAGAGACCGCAAGTTAAGAACCAAAATTTATCATATTTTCATCAAAATTAAACCTGAAGAATGGTCAACTGCTTTGCAGCAGGGTGTCAACATCCCAGTGAGAGCCACAGTTGCAGTTATTTTTGATTCCCGATGGAGAAACATGCCGATTACAAAACCTGGGTTTCGATGTTCCGGTAAACTTTTCACTGTAGTATCGCATTGTATAACATGGGTTTGAAACTTCGCTATGACTGCCTGGAAATTTCCCTCAAAATCAACAACTGTAGCAAAAAATAAGGCAAAAGAGCATATTTCTATAAAGGATAAGTTGTCTGAGAACACACTCCAGTACCTGAAATTCCTTAATTTTGTCTGCGTTTCAGATAATTACTCGTGAAAATAACACATTTTTCCGTACATTGACACGACAGCCATAGCGAACTCACGGCTGGTTCAGTGTTCATACCGCGCGCGCGCATCGCGTGAACCAGTTACCGTGGTTGCGGCTGGTTGACCTCTGAGTGACGTCACGACTATGGCAGCGAATTCCAAGTTTGCAGTACTACATTAATGCATCAACCTGAATGTAAATCAGGTGGAAGGATGTGCAGAAGAAGGTTGACATGCTGGACATTGTAGGATAAACTATACATGGAACACACCCTGTGAAAGCAAGCATGACCAGTGGAACTGAATTTTATTGGTTTTCATTTTAAAAAGTGAATGAACTTGACTTTAGTTACTTAATAACAAAAACAAGAACACAGTAATTAATATAAAAGTGAAGCATTGAATAGCACATGGTGTGTCTGTAGTGTGCATTTCTTTTAGTAAACTAAGTAAAATAAGAGCCTGTGTATTCAAAACCAATGAAGCCAAACCTTTGAATTTTTTACAGGAACTACAAAATTAAATGGGCTTTCTAAATATGTAAAATTAATAGAGTATAAAACCTAATTTTGGTAATTATTCTGCGGTCTACGAGAGGGACATTTTTTTCTGGGACATGCTGTATTGTTTCACTGATTGTAGGCTGGTATCATAGAGGAGATGATGGAAGACACGTTAGACACGGCATTAGATGATGACATTGAGGAGGAAGCTACTCAAGAGGAGATTGATAAGATCTTGTTTGAACTTACAGCAGGTGAGAAGTCTTCATTAATCATCATCATCATTTAACCTATTAAAGGTCCCTTGACATCCAAATGTATGTTGACTTCTGTTGAAGCCTATTGGTATGTACATTACCAAATCACTAAATATTTCGTGAAAATATGCATCATATATTTTTAAACAAATTTCCACAACATTTCTGCACCCTGCTAAGCCCCAGCCCTAAACATTTCCTCTATATCATCTTTATTCATATTCTTCATGTGTCATCATCATCCTGTAATGTTTGAGCTAAACAATAGACAAAGTCATGTGCCTTCACATTCTTTGATAGTAATATGTATACCTGAATTCAATAGCATCACGTTTTCACACAATTCCCAATCTGACAGCTTTCTTTGAATAAATTTAGCCATTCGCTGTCAAAAGAAACTGTTTGCATGAAATATATTCGTTCGTGATTTGTATGCGGTGTATCATAGTAATTCAAAATAATGTGAAGGCACATAGACACTACAGGGGTGTAGCTGGTTTGGCATGGGGAGGTCACATCTCGGCGAGGTGGTAACTTAATTTGGTGTTGGAGGTTGCATCATGCTTAGGGAGGTCGGAACTAAAGTTTGAGAAAATCAGCGGCGTTGAAGCAGAGGGGTGACATTCTTTTTTTGCTTGCCAGGGCGGAACTCCTTGCTTGTGGGGGGGTGGGGGGGGTGCCGTGCACCCAGTCACCCCCCCCACCACCTACGCCCTGCACCTGTTTGCCTGTTAAGCTCAGGGTTTACATGAGATGAGGTACATGAAGAAGTGAATAAAGATGATCTGTGGATATTTTTAGAGGTGGGCTAAGAGGGTGGGAAAATGTTGTGCAATAAATTGTTTAAAATATACTTGATACTATTTTCATCAAATATTTAGTGATTTGTGATGTATATAACAAATAGACACGAACAAAAGTGTTAAGCACTGTATAACAGTGTTTCCAGTTTAAAAAAATCTTAGATGCAATGATTCCCATGTTACCAGTGCTCTGACATGGTCTAAATGAGCCTGAAATAACTTGCAGTTTAAAACGATGCAGTAAGTGTATTTAAAAAGTAAATATCATTGAGAGATCCATTCAGATTGACCCCATAGACTGCTGTGTTGGCATGAATTTTCCTATAGCCGATAGGAAATTAATGTGACCAATTTGTATACTGCACCATTTGTATCTAGTTGACAGCATAACTGTAAACTTTTATGTTCTATAGTGTTATAGTCATTAAACACTGTCAGATATGTCAGAATAGCAAAGTTCTGACATTCTTTTAAAATGGTGCTTGCCACAGTGTTATACTGGTGTCTTTCAATATTGCATTTGGATGGTCGGGCGACATTAAAGAAGATTGATTGATGTATGCATCAATTTTCCTCATGAGGTCCAGGCCCAAGATTATCTAAGGAAGATGTCTTATTGGTTTAAACATAGTCTACACCAGTTTAAAACGAGTCTATGTAAATATGTTTAAGGCATCTATAAGAATTTCGAATTTAAAAAAAAACAATCAGGATAACATATTCCTGCTTCTAACCATGTCTCTGACAAGGTCTGAAAGAAATGAAACATGAAACAATTCAGTTCAAAACATCATAAAGTGCTTTTAAAATGAAAATCATTGAGGACCATTCCACTTTTTCTCATAGACTTGTATGTAGAAGTTCATCCAGCTGAAGAGATAATTTCATTGCACTTTTATTGTAATAGTTGCTAATGACTGATAACTGTCCATCTATTTTGTTTCTATTATTACTATTATTATTATTTTATATTAAGTATATTATTATTATTATTATTATTAGTTATAATTATATTTATTATATTATTATTATATTTATTATTTATATTATTATTATGTATTATTATTATATTGTTATTGTTATTATTATTATGATTATTGATTATTATTAATTCTTATTATTATTATTATTATTTTATTATATTATTATATTATTATTAATTATTATTTAAGTGTCTGTTGATACAGGTAGCCCATCAGTGATAGCACTGCTTCTCCTGGTGGGCCTATGTGTTTATTTGTCCATTCAAACACTGTCAGATATGTCAGAGAGCAAAGTTGGCATTATTTTAAATGGGACTTCACAATGTTATATAGTGTCTGTAAAGCAAAATTAAACTGCCTTTAACCTGGTTAAGGCCATTTTTTTCTCACTGTGTGAGGTTGTTCTTTTAATTTCTTTCATTTTTTTAAATGAGACTTCCACAATGTTATATAGTGTCTTTAAAGCAAAATCAAACTGCCATTAACCTGGTTAAGTCCATTTTTTTCTCACTTTGTGAGGTTGATCTTTTAATTTCCTTCATTTGTGTCTTGGATCCTTCCAAATTTATACGACTGTCTTCCTTCTCTTCTCAACAGGAGCACTATCAACGGCGCCATCAGTCAGCAAGGAGATGCCAATGCCTGAAGGAGCCACGGCCGCACCGGAGAGTGATGAAGAGGAAGAAGAAGACTTGCAGGACATGCAGGCCAGACTAGAAGCCCTCAGGAGTTAGGTGGCGAGGAGTGACGGGTGAACTTTTATAGATTTTGCAGATGAAAAGTTTTTCACAAATGCATACCATACGAGGGTAGGCTGAAAAGTTCATAGCCTGACTAAGAAGCAGTTCTGTTACAGCAATTAAACTGGTCATGCATTAAAGGTAAATGACATGATTGGGGTAGTCCTCAACTTGGGCTGAAACTACTCTAGTGTCAAGTAAACTATGCAAGGATTCTCCTGTGAAAATCTTGTTGTCAAACGTTGACTCATTCTAAAATAAACAATGGCAATATCACTCGTAGCACGGAAACCTGCTGTGTGGCTCTCTATGGGGCTTATTTTTATCGTCCCAGGATAAAATTAAGATACTCCTATGTTTATGCTTGATTCTCCTTAAGTAAACAAATTACAGACAAATCCTCCCAGGTGGGAGATCCACTGCTGCTAGTGTATAGATGGTATATATTTCAACTCATTTGGTTCTTGAGGCATTTTCAAGTGTTCCCAATCATGTCACTAACCTTTAAGTTCAAACTTTTCTGATAGTAAGTACATTATTTCTTGTCAGATATCTTTTCTTGTTTTTTCTTTTAGAAATAATTTTACACGGGCAGTGAAAATGGTCATTTTGCGCAAATTTTTAATGGCGGAAACTTGCCCTTCCGGAAAGGGTTCCTCTTTCTGGGCTCTTTCCTGGCTTGACACTTTTTGCGCTTCTTGAGGCAAGCCCCTTCTCTCTGCCACATATCAATCCAATATATGAAGTTATATCTTTAACAGTGGTAGCCACATTTAAGTGGATCTTTTGCGGTGACCCACGTCTGGGAAGGCAAGTCTCTGCCATTAAATATCTGCCCCAAATGACCATTTCACAAACCTTAACTGTCCATATAAAATTATTTATAAAGAAAAACAAGGAAAAATATGTGACAAGAAATAATGCATTTAGTATCAGAAAAGGTTGAATTTAATGCATGACCAGTTTAATTGCTGTAGCATAACTACTTCTTAGTCAGGCTATGTACTTTTCAGTCTACCCTCGTCGTACTCTCAGACCGTATGATGTGGCCTATCACCTGATATGAAATCACTTGTTCATGCACCTGATCATCGTTGGATTTGTTTTGGAAAATCATTGAGTTTAATTTTTTTTATAAAAATATACGTAGTGCAAAATTGTCACATGACAAACATAATGAAAGATTAATAATAATAGATTTGCTGCTTGACGACTGATAAACCCTAAACTGGTGCTTTTTATTGAGCCGCTGTGCATGTGGTGAATGACGTCCGCTGTGTGTAAACGCGGAGGTCATGTGGTGTACCGACCAGGAGTCCAGCTGTGAAGTTTTACATAGCGGCTCATAAAAGCATTTAGTTTAGTGTTTATCCAGAGTTGAAGCCAAACATATGTATCCAGACATGATCTTTTGAGTTTTTTTGTTTAAAAAATAGAAAATCAAAGGTTTAAATTTTTAGATGATGTATTGATTTCAAATCCTAATCAATTCCACTTCCCAGTCATATAGGCGGAAATGTTTGATTTAATTTAAAATTTGATTAGATTGTAAAAAAAAGAGATCTGATTTTTTTTTTCATTTTTGTTTTCAATAAAAAGAATTGCTGACTTGATTCATAGATTGACGTGTGTACAGTTATCTGTTCGTCAATAGTGTCAGTAGCGGACACCAACGCCCGTATGATACTTGATCGCAAACTATATTGTTATTGGTATAGAGATGAATCGATGTTTGAAGTGTCTGTTGTTACCCAATGTGTACGAGCGTGCTAACTACGCGTAGCTAGAATATCGAGAACTCTCTCATTCTGAGAAGCATACCATATAATTGGCCTTCGCTCCTGAGTGTCATCTAATATCGTAACAAAAAGCCAACCTTACTTCAATTTCTTTTGCTCCTCTCTCAAATATGAGTCTGTTTGATCCTTGAAAATATAGAGAGGTTCACTCTCTTTGTTTGGCGAGTGCGTAGATAGTTCCAATAGTCTTCTAATAAGAGTTGACGCGTTCTAATCTTGTAAGCAACCTCTTCTGATTGAATGTGAGAAATGACTCTCTTTCTCGCGAGTATATTTTATATAATAAGATTTCTAATATCTGTTGTCGATATGTTATGTACCTAATGCCATGAGAGGACCAACGCTGGGTTACAAATGGACAATATATAGAGAAAGGCAAGGAACTCATCTTAACTGAAAGCCTTTATACAAGTACCAATAGCAACAAAGGTGACAGCCTCAGTCGATACGACGTTCTCACCAACAGTGCTTTTATTCTGTCACTGATTTTTGTCTAGCGAATCTGTGCGTGGAGCGAACTCATTCTATTTTCCTGACAAAAACTAGTTTGTCTCTTTGTGGTACAAGAATACATTTTTTGCTTACATTGCTATTTTAAAAGAATATAATTTTGTGTTTATCTTTTGGGGAGGCTGGAGACGCCGCTTGCGGTCGGGTCTGGCCTTTCCGTAGATTTTTCTGATCTCCACGCATAAGCTGGTAGTATTGCCATGGTCTGCAGTCTCCTGCCTTCAGAATTATTAGAAACAAGCTGTTATTAGACATAATTCAATCATATGTCTGAACAATATTAACGAGTGGTGTGTAGTGTGGGTTTACTTCTACTCAAAACACTCATTAAACACGTTGTACTCTCATGATGCTAGTATATTTTCGACACGCATCAAAGCGACTATGTACCTTCTCCGTATAAATTGTAGTGAATTATATGAGTATAGAGTGAGCGAACATGTGCACGAACGATGAGTGGTAGCATGCACATAACTGTTGTTATGGGGTGGGACTTAGGGACAACAGAGGAGGTATAGATAAAGCATACACCACTTGGTCACACAAGATGATAAGCCTGTTGTGTGTTATTTATCATGGAAGTTTGTATTTTTTTCCTGCACCGCCTCACAGCCTCAGAAATAATTCTTGTCGCGAGTAACAATAAGTATAGTGGTCTTGGAGAGTGTGCCATGATTGCGCCACGGAGAAATGAGAACTCATACTAACCTCAATAAACATCTCTCACTGGAAATGTTGATTCTTGGTAAAGCACATAAAAAAAGTGCCATCATTCATGTAGTTTTTGCTATACTAGTCTACTGTTATTTGTGCCAAAAAACGGAAAATGATTCAGAATACCATGATTTGCTTAAATCATGCAAATGTGCATTAGTTCCTACGTGACCACTATTGTGTTACACTAACTTTTATCAGGTAGGATATAGTTGTATTACCCAAAATAATGATATATATATAAGTCGTGTGTTTTGATGTGCGTTTGCTTCATCCATTTGTGTCTAAAACATAAACTTATACTTAGGTGACTCAGTAGAAAAGAAGATAGACATTTGATGATAGGTTCTATTGGTAAGTTTAGGCTACACATGCAGAATACATACAATAGGTGAATAGAATAACATGGTAAATGATGCTATAGATCGTGATCAGTCTGTAATCCTAAAAACCATTAAATCGAAAGTAACGGAACTTGACAGCACGTCTTGTCAATCATCATCGTTAAAGTCCGATTTTTCCCACTCTCGAGAGTTAGGCAGTACATTTCCTTGATGGCCTCTCCTCATGCTGTCCTGTCATTTGGTCATGTGGGTATGTTAGACACTATTCACTGTCTTCTTTGATTGTTTCGTCCATGTCTTGCTTGGTCTCACACATGGATTCCTCAGCAAACTGGAATTTCAATATTCCTCAGGACCAGTGGTCTCTCTCTCAAGCACATGCCATACCATCTTGCAGCCTGCTCTTCCTATCAATGCCCCATCCTTACCAGCCCATTGACTGGAGGAGGTCATGTAAGACATTTTTTTTTCATTCTGCCAAGCAGTCTCTCCATTAGGGCAAATCTCATCCTTCATTGGCTGACAATTCATCATGATGTTAGTCAAGACTAGGGCAATTGTGGATAAACTTTGATGTGGTACATATCTTTACTTATAGTTGCAAATTTTTTACTAAGAAAACTAATTATATATTAATGTTATTACTCAAGTGTGAAGGACATTATGCATGAATGGTTATTTGTAGGTATTTAGACTAAAAAAAATGTACAGTTTCTGGTGTGTACTTTGTTGTAATAAGTTATATTAGATCAAATGAATAAAATATTGGCTTTATTTATTTTTTATATTTGTACCTGCTACAAAGATTCTTTACAAATTACAAAATAATGATTTCTTTTTTATCTGTGCACTTACAATTAATATGTAAGCATTTCTATTGCCGCGGACATCATTCTTTCAGTCCTTAATTTTATTTCTTTCAAATGTGTATTATTATCAATAGTAGTAGTATGTCATCATCATCGTTCATCTATTATTCATATATCATCACTGTTACAATATTAAACAGCCTCCATAGGGGGATCCACCAAATAGGGTTTTTCCAGTCTCAATAGAGAGGAGAATGTATAAGGTGAAAAGAGTGTGTTAAGGGGAATCGAAAGAAATTAGGCGAGAGCAAAATAATTCGCCCTAAGGGGGTTAGCCGCAATATTTATTAGATCTTGGGTGAGTGTTTAGTTTGTGTGAGTGTGATTGAGTTTTTTATTTTATGCCATTCGATTCGCTCCCAATGTGCAGAGAATTGTTAGTTGATGGAACTTTATTGGTTATTTTAGGCAAGGCCAGCCCTTAGCGTCACCATCCCGGTGCCCCCTTGTGCGTGTGTGTGTTTGCGTGTCCTCTTTTATGTGTGAGTGTATGTGTGGTGGGTGTGTTTGTATGTGTGTGTCTTGCTGTGTGTTCGTCTCGCTTAGCGCCCACCTGTAAAAGTCCTCACCTACCTCGACATCAGGACGGTATATGTGCCCATTAATTTAGCTCTTTGGTCTCGATAATTTCGAGGAGATCGCATATTTAATCAGGATTCAGGGTCTAGCCTTCTCCAATGCTTGGCCCCTAGTCGAGCACGTTATATAATTCACACGGTCACTCTGCGTGCGTGATGGTCTGTGGTGCCTTTCGCGTCGTGATCAGTGCCTCTTCCCTCTTATGCCGGGTTCCTCACTCTCTCTCTAATAGAGCAGGCCCTGCGGTTTACTCCACAGTGACGATTCAGGACACCGTGCGGATACGTGGGAACATTGTGCAGCAAAGTGGTGATTAACGTATATCGCTATGGCATATATACGAGCAATTCGCTGATTCGAAATATACGCGTTAAGAACGTACCGCTCATGGATAATCACGCCATCTCGCTTAAATTACCTAGACGTATCGGTTGTCTCAACAAAGCACACTAGGACACAACTAATTGGCATCCAGCACTACCTATGTGTTGTTGGTTTTAGTAGCCTGCACAACCTTTCTCAATGCGTCGACAGCGGAATGAGAGGTCGGCAATCGATACTATCTGCCAGCCACATGCACATTCTTCATGTTACTTGTGGTGATACGCGCTGCGCCGCTCTTAGGTGCGAATGTAAACACATTGTGTTGCCTGGCAGGCGCCTCTGAAGGTCGAGCCGTGTAACTGTTGGGTATGTCGCATTCATGGTCTTCCAATGCTTCCTTCCTCCTGGTCCTGTGAGTGGCTGCTTACGTTTCTAACATTTTGGTACAGTTGTTTTGGTATTTCTTATTATTGGCCTCAGGCGCATTATCTTACTTTAGATCAATAAAGGGATTGTACCTGCAAGGCTTGCGAAATATACTCTCCTAGAGGACCTTTCTTTTTAAGACATCTGGTCTCTATAAGTGGTCATATATAATATAACTACAATATATTTTAAGGTAAGTGTTCTGAGCTCCCTTAAAATTGTTATTATGAAATAAAATAGGTAGATGCTTTAAGTACACAGTACGCTGTAGCATTGAATGCAGTGGACCCTTAACCTGTTACCGTGAACCTAGAGCAGTTGTGGTGACTAAATCAGATTTTAATTATTATCTTAAGAATTTTATTCCAAAAACCTCTTGTGAAGGGTGTGTGTTTTGTCGTAGCTCAAATTAAAGGTAGCTTTCCGTGTTTACACTTAGCCATTCTAGCTAAGACTTCAATTTATTCTTGAGTTTGTTCCTGTTCGCTGAGGTGCTGGCGCTTTGTGCCTATATTAACCATAAAAATGAGTATAATGTTCTAATTATGAAGATATGTAATGTATTGTTGGATATGTTGGTTCTCGGATTTAATTGTTGAATAATTTATTCAATAATAGATAATTAACAAATAATATATATTTGTTCATACCATCTAGAGGCTAAATTTATTATTGTTATCTGCTCTCGGCATTCCTATTCGGATTCCCCTTAACCACCTCTTGTCAATTAAAATATTCCTTCTCTTATTGAGAATTAGATTGTAACCCTATATGTTTTGTGGCATCCCAGATATGAATGGTTGCTTAAACGCCTTCTCCCACTCTACCTCCTTCCAAAACTCAAGAACACTTGTACAAAACAACTCCAAAGTGAGCGCTCAACTAATTAATATATAATGATGACGATGATGCTAAGCATCAGTGTCACATTCAAAATAGTGACTGATCTGGAAATAACCACATCGTTATTTTTACCACTTCAAATGTGAATATACATCTTAAGATTCGGAGCCTGTAAGATCAATGTAGGTGACATTTTGTACATCTCATCATATGTCTTTTCAGTAAGAAGAATAACTGCTTTCTGTGCGATGTTTTGTTAGCATATAATTGTAGCTGTGTGGGGACGCCAAGCTAATTCTTTAAAAGTGCCAATGATGTAATTTGTTTGTCATGTTGTAATCTCAAGAAATAGTTCTATATTACTAAATGTGTTAATTACAGAAGACAGAAGACTCAAACAAAAAACTACAAAATAAGCCACAATATATATCATTATTGATTAATAAACTATATTTACAGGCAATAGTAGCAAGAAGACGTTTACAATCATATATTTTTGTCAGTCTAATACCTATCAATATACCAATATACGCCGTTGATTATGTGTCTGTCACAAACATTGAAGTAGATAATAACTATCCACTCTCAAGTCAGGATGATAATTGCATTTCTTCAAAGTAAAATTTGACTAAGTAAAGATAATGTGCTCCAACAGACATATCACCAAAATAAA
>JZLH01S0105440.1:1985-12384 GCA_001188425.1 Eucidaris tribuloides | reverse complement strand
AGTAATCATATGATCAACTAAAGTTGCTGAAACGTTAGTAACTCTAGTTGGTATCGTTTTGTTTACTTGAAACAAGCCATACATATTATTTATTTCTTGATATTGTTTACACGTGCGTGATAACATGTGTGACAGTAAATCACAGTTTGTGTCACCGACGAGAATTACATCGAGGCTTAAACCGTCTATGTAATTTACAAAATGCTCGTAAAGTTTCATTACATCAATATTTGACGATGGTGGTCTATACCAGGTTGAGAGGACAACTGGTTTTGAATTATTTTAAAATAAAGTTGGACAGAGACAATTTCTAATTCATTCATAGAGTCGTGACATAATTCTTCGTAATGAAGTGATTTGTGAATATAGATCGCCATCCCGCCCCCGTGCCGATTTATATCCCTTCGCACAAGGGAGAAATTGTCAATCTTAATTTCGTCATCAAAGATAGAATTGTCAATTTTTGTCTCATTTAGAGCTAGCAAATGGACATTGTTAAATTTCACAAACGACCTTACCTCATCAATATGCTTGAGAATACTATTAACATTCAACTGGGCAATTTTAAGACCGTGACTATCCTTCAATTCTCTGTACGTGAGATTATAACGAGAACTATGTTTAACGTGACTTGACTGATCTTTAACCTTAAGTCGGGGCTCGACTTCATCCTCGATTAGAATTGTATGAAATGGCATTTGTTTAAAAATAAAAATATTGCATTGCCAATCAATAAAGCTTTCTGACAGATCATCATATTTATTACGTGACACTCCAGCACATATTATATGCAACCATAGTTTACACGTGGTACATCGCAATCCTTTCTGATTTTTCTTAACAGGTTTCTTGCAAGAAGCACATGGATATTTACAAGTATATGTTGTAGTTTCCATTCAATTACGAAAATCTGGTAGATTATAACCTACTCAAAGTGTGAAGAGGAAAGTGCAATATCAAAGTACATAATAAATTAACATCTAAATGTTGACACTTTCGAGACAAAAAAATAGACCAAAGAAAAAAAAAGGTAAAAAGTAATCGAAGAAAAACAATGTTTAGAAACGTCAAAACTGTGAAGTATCCAGGGTTTTCCGAGCCAACAGACCATGTCATGAACGAAAAAATATGTATCACCAACCATTCACTTTGGTTGTTTTACTTTTTTTTAATTGAAAGACCGCAAACAGTGATTACAGTCACGTATTAGTTGTTTACAATAAATCATTCAACAAAGTTGATATTATTTGACAGTTGACAGATGTAATTTGCATTAATCATCACTGATTGGAAGTACAAGTGGAAGAAACATTTTTAGACAATCTGTGTGTTGACATAAAATCCCTGCATAATTGTCATATGCAATGAGCGGACGGCATAAACACAATTGTAAAATGAATGTGCTTTTCAAAATGTACCTTTTGACTGGATATAAGAACATAAATGTACTCCCCAAATTTTAATAACAATTTAATGAGTCATTACCTAGATCAATAACGTAAAATGACCAAAATCCCACGATCTATTATTAAAAAGCGCAGGCTGCGAGTTGTTCGGATCTGGGAGCGAACGTTGTTTGAGATTTAAAACATAACAGCCAGGTGAGGCCATAATAATGATAATTTGCTGCAGCATATTATTAAAGGGTTATTACAGGGGGAATTAAAGGGGATATTACAGGGGGTATTAAATCGGTATTAGTAGAGGAACAGCCTGTAGGTCCCGTAACCAAAGTCTGCGAACAAAGGTTTGAAAGTAGTTTCAGGTTCCCTGATGGATTTTGAACATTTTTTTACTTGGGCTGGCCATTTCGAACTTCCAGGCATTTTGGGTAGGGGTCAATTAAAGTTCACACAGGGGTCAAAAATCAAAGTTGTCTAAATTGTATCAATATACATATCAAATTACTTGTCTACTCACATGGATCCAAAAATGTATACTTTGTTATGCATCCGATCTCAAATGAGGGCGCTACAGCCCAAAATATGAAAAGGTCAACACACTTTTTGAGGTCGGGTCAAAATGGTACTTTGACCAATTTTGAAGATACCGGTGTCTATTTTTTTTTCCTACATGAGCAAGTCAACTGTGTACTTTCTAACTGAAAAAAATTGAATCGTAACCTTGAAATGTAAAAGCATAATATGTCATGATCCAATGATAATGTATGGCATATTGCTGCATAGACTTATTGTGGCATACCAATATTTGAATTTCAAGGTTAAGAATCCGATTTCTTCATTTAAAAAGTACATAATTGTATTTCGCATGTTGGAAAACATATGATTAGACACCAGTATTATCAAAATTGGTCAAGGTACCATTTTGACCCGACATCGAAAGTGCGTTGACCTTCTGATATTTTGGGCTATAGCGCCCTCATTTGAGATCGGATACATAACAAAGTTTACATTTTTGGATTCCTTGTGAGTAGACGAGTAATTTGATATGCATAATTTAGACAACTTTGATATTTGACCACTGTGTGAACTTAAATTGACCCCTACCCAAAATGCCCAGAAGTTCAAAGCGGCCAGCCCAAGTCAAAAATGTTCAAAATCCATCAAGGAACCTGAAACCACTTTCAAACCTTTGTTCCCAGACTTTGGTCACGGGACCTACAGGCTGGTCTTCTGCTATATTAAAAGGGTTTAGATACATTTTAACAATGACCACTGTTTTAAATTGTGGGTTATATAATCCGCAATTCAAATTCATGTTCAAATGTTATCCAACATTCATCATAAGAACACGTTACAAGTGTCATTGATAAGGTCTAGAAATGAAGCCCTGGAAAAAAATATTCTTCAAAATACGTTTGAGTACTTTAAAGAGTAGAAATTTATGAGTACTCAGTTTGACCGGATTCACCTTGCCCATTTCTTCACATAGACTACTGTATCATAGATCTAGGCTACTTTATACCAAACACCACAAGTAAGTTACACATGACGTTTATCCATGAATGTATACCTTGCCAGTGGCAGCATAACTTTTCAAACTTGTTTGTATGCTAGGATGTTTAGTTGTCTATTTTAACACATGCAAGTTTGACATTTTTTTTTCAATTGAAGCTCCACAATGTTAAATTGTGTCTATAAAGAGGATATATTACAGGGGTATTTATGGAGGTATTACAGGGGGTACTAAACATAAGGGGGTAGGAGGTGAATAAGAGGGGAATATGAGGGGGATAAGAGGGGCTAATGGGGATATGAGGGAATAAAATGGGATAGGACTAGGTGGAGGATAACAGGGGGATTAAAGGGGTATTAAAAAGGGGGAAAATTAGGAGGAATATGAGGAGGATAAGAGGGGGATAGATAATTGGGGGGGGGGGTATATGGGAGTGGGGAGTTGAGTAATTGTGAGGATTTGTGGGGATTAGGGATAGTGAGGATTTTGAAAAAAAAGGAATTTACGAGACGCTGAGCATCGAGGCAACTAGTATTCCAATAAAAACGCCATACATTTCTCCTAAAATGCATGTTTCTGTATGTGAAATGACCTTCAGACATCTTCTGCAAATGAGTTAATCTTATTAACGATATCAAGTCAAGACTACGTGAACTTGAGTAATTAAATAGAATTATTCATCAGCTGTTTCAAATATTGCTCAGCGAATATGTTTAAAAGGGAATTAAAAAAAGTTTACTGTTTGTGCAGAGTGTGATCAGCAGCAAGAACACGCATATTTAGATTCAGGAAAAAAAATTGCTTGCATTTTACATAATCGTATATATGAAATTTAACATTTGACATAAAAAATAAAAATAACAAAAGAAACATGTAACTTAATTACTTTTATAACATTATTGTGAAATAACCTGAGAGTAAAATCTTCAGATTTGGGATAGTGCTAAAAGAAGGGGAAGTCACATATAGTTAATCTTTGTTTATACAAGCGGATCGAAAAAGGAACGAAGGAATTTAAAAACCAGCGTGTTCTGCAGTTCAGTGAGCGTAGTCTTTTGCCAGATCGCATTGTCATATAATTCCGTTAAAAAGTGGGTGTTGTTCGTTTTGTATGATTTGTTTTATTTGTTGAATAGTTTTAGATTTTCATTTTTCTCTTAAGTTCTGAATTTTCCCTGTAACCTTCTTGTTTGCTTGGTTCTTCTTTCTAGTTTGGAAAAGTCTCTCTTGGTACACTTTGCGTGCAATACAACAAAGCTCGACAGTAGTACACTTTCTACAATCTATCCATAGAATAGTCTTAAAATAGTTCTGTCTTCAGGGAACGATTTTAGTTTCCTTAAAAAGTTCAATCTTTGTTGTGACTTTGAGACGATATTTTTGCATTGATCTACTCATGTCAGTTTGTTCTATTTTAAAATATGTAATTGTATGATGTCACTGACAAAAAACTATACCTTCAGTATCCATGAAATATTATATGTTGATTGACCATCACATGATCAATGAGATACAGGCAATATAGTGTCCGCAGATTTCACTAACCTCCAAGAACACGGCAAAATTTTTCAGAAACTCGCCTATTTCATGTGTGCACTGTACATATATGTCAATTGACTTGCACACTTCTTATCCAAATCCATTTTAATTTGTCTTGCTTAAAAAAAGAGAGCTGCACATTGGTTGATTACGGAATTTTCATTTTGTTAACCATAAGTGAATTGACGTAGTTACGATAGCAAAAAAAAAAAAAGACGTGAGTACTTTAGTGCAACCTCAATATTTAAAAGTATTTATGGACTTCACCATAACACACGTTTTGCTTATTTACTAAACGTGGTTGTACCCAAGCCACACATTGGAAGATCTGAAAGAAGTTTCGTTTGCAAAATGTGACGCATTACCTAGGGCCAAAACCTCATTTTTGAGGGGGGGGGGGTGGTTTAAGCACGGGCTGTTGTTAAAAGGTTGTTGGGCATCATTGTGTTCAGGGAACCTTCCTTCACAACCTCTAGGTGGACTACCTTGAAAATATGCTGGTGGAAAAAAAAAAGTTGCTTTCGGAGATTTTGAAGATAATTTTGTAACAGAACTTTATTTTACCATGTGTGTGACATCATGTAAATGGGGACTTTTTACGAGATGATACCATTTTTAAACAAAATTGAAGTAGGCCTACATTTAAATTGAAATTTACTGACAGAAACATTTTTTTGAAATGATGAATAATGTAATACACATGTTCGTATATTTCAAAAAGTCTTTCAACTTATGAACTGCGTTTCCAAAAAAAAAAAAAAAACAGACTAAAAAAAAAAAAAAAACAGCTGTCCAGATATTACGTCAATAATCTTTTTTAGCAAAATCCAGGTTCATTGCTTAATGAGCAAAGAAGTTATGGCCAACCAAAATGGATACTTTGGTATCTAGCTAAAACCGTACTATACATAACCCAATGTCCGCCATGAAAAGTTGTTTTTGAAGATTTTGAAGATAATTTTGTAACGGAACCTTTCTTTCCATGTGTGTGACATCATATGAAAGGGGACTAAAATTTCTACCAGTTGAAGCTATATCTTACAAGATTGAAGTATATTTTAATTGAAATTTATGGGCAAAAGCATGATTTTCTATTACAATTTTCAAACATTATGAATTCTGTTCCAAAACATATTTACTATATTTCAATACCCTTTCAACATATAAATTGAATTTTCCTGAAAATATACAAATATAAGGTCAATAATCTGTTAAAAAAATGCTTAACGGGCAAATAAGTAAAAGGGATAGCCACCCAAGGTTGATACTTGGATATTTATCTAACTCCGTACAATATATAGCCCAATCCATCAATGTGCTCAAAAACAGCTTTTCATGGCTGCCATTGCGTATGTATTGCACGGTTTTAGCTAAATACCAAGGTATCAAATTTAGATGGCTAAAACGTCTTTGCTCATTAAGCAATGAATTTGGATTTTTTTACAGATTATTTACGTCATATCTGGACAGTTTTTGAAAAAAAAATACAGTTCATCAGTTGAAAGTGATTATGAAAAATACAAAAATAGTTTCTGGAATATCATTCATAACTTTGGAAAAACTGGTAAATATCATATTTCTGCCCGTAAATTTCAGTTAAAATGTACTTCAATCTTTATAAATTTAGTATCATCTTGTAAAAAAATTAATTTCTTTTTATTACAATGTCACACACATTGTGCAATAAGGTTTTGTTACAAAGTTATTATAACCGTCTAAAACAACTTTTCATGGCAGCCATTTTGAAAAAGGTAGCCGCCATTTTTTCAGCAGCATATTCTCGACGTAGTCCACCTAGAACAAGTGGAGGGGTGTTCTCTGAATACAATGACACGCAACAACCTTTCACAACAGACCATGTCTGTGTTACCTGTTCTGCCCCCTCGATATATGGAACGCATTACCTGTTAACCTACAGAATGTACACACAATCGGAAGTTTTAAAAGAAAGTACAAACAACATTTCTTCACTTAACTATGGATGAATGATTTTTTACTTGTAGTTCAAAATCTACTTCCTCTCCTCAGTCCCAGAAATGTACACTCGTCTTGTTTAGCGCCTCAGACGCACCACGTTGCATCGAATTACCATCAATACGCTACCATGACGACGGGAATAAGCGGAAATATCTTATCAACGAGGAACCAGACGATGGTGAAGTTCATGTTCATACCGCTCTGTCTCCTTATCATTGGCGTCTCCTTCAAATCCCAAAGTCATATTTACGTAGACCGTCCTAGTCCTAGAGATCGGAGGTGGGTTTATTGATCGAGAACTTTGTCATGTGTGGTCACATAGTTGATGAAGGGGGAAGATTTGTTAAAACAAAGCGCTAATTCAATTTGGTGAATTGAGAAAAAAGTGCGTTCAGTTAGTTTAGCTATGTGAAAAGTGAAAATTGAATTCAGTCTATAAATGCCACAACGAAATACACGTTGTTGTACAATGTGCTTATGTTGATGTGTGTGTGTGTGTATGTGTGTGTGTGTGTGTGTGTGTGTGTGTGTGTGTGTGTGTGTGTGTGTGTGTGTGTGTGTGTGTGTGTGTGTGTGTGTGTGTGTGTGTGTGTGTGTGTGTGTGTGTGTGTGTGTGTGTGTGTGTGTGTGTGTGTGTGTGTGTGTGTTTGTGTGGAGAATTGATTTAGGACGTTTGGAACTAAGCTCTTAATTATCCGTTTATCTCCCTGACGTGAAAGTCAAAATAACAATGACATCTATTCAAACCAAATTAGACAGTTTTTCTTCAATGTATGTATAACAGTTGAATAAATAAAGCCGTAAAATAAGAAACATACTTTCTCAAATCATACCCTGAAACGAACAGCCAGTGGTCACACTCGTCATCAGTAGACATGGTGTGGCAAAGATGGAAAATAAAACAAAATCTGTTTCCGAATCGGACGTGCGCAAAAAAAGATGGAATGTGCACATATCGAAGGTAACGGACGCAAACTAATGTGCCGTCAAAGACTGCAAAGGTGTCAATGACAAAACACTTGCTAAAATGCCTTAGATCATTGCCAGCAGTCGGGAAGCAAATTTAATATACAATAAAATGAAGAAAAATGCTTCGGCGTGATAAGAAGTAAACAAAACGCTGTAAAATAAGAAACATGGTTTCTCTCTATATATATGGTTTATATACACTGTAAAAAAAAAAAGAAAAGTCAAGCTGACCAAAAAAAATTCGTCCAGCTGGTGTCTCTATCGACCAATATTTATTCGTCGTAGTCTGGTGCGTAACGAAATTTCTTTCGTCAGGCTGACGAAGAAAATCTCGTCCTGCTGTGGTGTATCTATCGACGATTTTTTTTTTCGTCAAGCAGCTTGTGCCAGGCTGACGAAGAAAGTCTGGTCCTGCTGTGGTGTCTCTATCGCCGAATTTTGTTTCGTCAAGCATCTTGTGCCCCAGGCTGATGATGAAAATCTCGTCCTGCTTTGGTGTCTGAATTGGCGATTTTTTTTCGTCAAGCATCTCCTAACGAAAATACTTTCCAATCAGCATCAATCCACCTATATGTAGCATTTCCATGTCACAATCAATACTCGACCGCTTAAGGACATTGGATTATAACGAAAAACTTTGAGAACTAATGTGAAATTGACTTTGCCAGGCCGATTTACATGTTTATCATGATCGTTTTACTCATTACCATTTTTATGGGAATTTGACGAATTGGTGACAGTTTATACTATTTGAAACAATCAATCGGACGAGGCCGCAGAACACAACCGCCAAGCATAATACACTCGGCAAAAAAAGTTCTTGGACACTTATAAAAGTGAAAATATACTAATATAAATTTTTATTAAAAGGTTACATTATTGTCATTTCAATATGACACAGACATTATCCACTTCAGTATGACATGAAGTTAACATTGTAGAGCAGTCATGCATGGCTGATACATAGCATTAAACAATGCAAGGGGTCGTTAAAAAAATTGCAAGAAGTGGAGCAGTCAGTCTTTCAGTTATAAAAGTGTATGTGGCGTAGATCCTTTGAACGACAAAAATTAAATGTTAAATGCACTTTGAAAGAAGGAAAAGAAAATTGTCATCTTGACAACATCACTTATTCCACTGGAATTTTTTAAAAATTATAGTCAAGAAAAAAAAGGTCAATATTTCAGTATCTTGACTAATCAAAAACAGTTCAAATTCTTGTTTGTCCTCCCCGGCTTCTGAATGAAGTGCAGCACATCGACGTCGCAGACTCATCTTGAAAGTGCATGTCCAAATGATTGCATCTCATGATGGCATCCTTAAGCAATTTCATTCAAATAATAAACACCTGTTAAATTGTTGAATGTATGCCTACAAGATGACCTGATCATTAGCATTGAAGGCTCAATTTCTTGCATTTTTTTTACTGACCTTGCTATTGTTTTAATGGCTAAAATCAGCCATGCATCACTCTGCTCACATGTTAACTTAAATGTCATACTGGAAGTGGAAATAAGTCTGGTCATAAGTGATAATACGCATTAATGTACCTTTTAATAAAAAATTTATATGGTATATTTTAACCTTTTATTAAGTTCCAAGAACTTTTTTTGCCGAGTGTCATGATAGCCCCATGTGAGACCAAGAACATGACCTTTTAATGTATCTAATTATTTGAAATCACTGACAAATTCCAAAAAGTATTTCCTGTTATTTTGTTTAAAAAATACATTCGTTAATCAACAGAGTAAAGAACTGAATCAAAGAGACAAAATGTGTCATATTTTGAACCAACAAGCCTGTAAAATTATATGACATACTTGTTATTACAGTGGGTAAAATTTTCAATCATTTCGCAGCAACATTTTGCTCACGTCTTACTAAGCACGCCACACTAGCTACGGCGATTTTCCGTCGCCCAATTCAAAATTCAATTTCAATTTTCGTTGTATTATTATCATTCCATACATTTAAAAAAATAACAATACAGATATTCAAAGACATGTCATGTATAAGGGTTTACACAACAATTATAAATACACAGTTATTCTAATATGAAGCTGTTAATTAATAAAATGGGAATCAAAGTAAAACGCAAATAAATCGCTTGAAAAAAATAAGATTCCTTAAAGGCAGTGCATCTCATTTGCAAACATCCCCCACAGACCAGGAAAAGATAATCCATGCCCTTAGGCTATTGATGAAGGGCATGTCTGTGAAATCTGGGCGGGTCAGTGATTGCCTAGAATTTGAAAAATGTAAAAGAAAAACAATAGCATTTAGTGTATGTTCTATGGTAGCATTTTTTTCTCGCGAGAAAAAAAATCAAATCTGAGTCTAACGGTCACTATAAATCCACTAAAACTGAGTTTCTAGCTCCTATATTTTGCTAAAGGTTGCCAGATGGCATTTTCTTCTAAATGGCATTGTATTTGCACAATGTTAATTTTTAGGCATGCAAAAGAGATCCCCTGCCTTTAAATGATACAATAGATGTCTAAACCAAACCACCCACTCCTCCCCCCCCCCAAAAAAAAAGAAAATCAAATTAAAATCTTCCCTGCACAATAAATAAACGTACTAGGTGTTAAAAATAATATTTGTTAATTTTGAAAATTAATAACACAAAAACTGCACAACAGATTATACTGGCATTGAGTATAGTTACAGCATAATAGTGAACATTTTTGTTTTAGGTGGTTTGAAGACGATTTCAATAATAAATTTTATGTAATTCATGCTTTTTTAAAAAGTTAGGGTTCAGATTTTGCTCAATATCCAATCCCCTGTACAAAATTGAAACTGTACAGAAATCGAATGGTGTGTGTGAGGGTGTGTGTCTAGTCCCCACACAATAGCATTAGACAATGGCAATGGATAGTGAATAAAGTCTAACAGGCTACTTACTAATGAATATTAATAAAGCATTTATCTAGCCCGGCTGTAGTGAGAGATTGGCATACCAATGTTCCTACCGTGCCATTGTCTATTGTGTGGG
>JZLH01S0105416.1:4485-16258 GCA_001188425.1 Eucidaris tribuloides | reverse complement strand
AATGTATTCAGTTTACCATGGATATGAAATATGAGTAATCAGAGATGCATTATTTATAATATTTGGTACTACTGCTTCACAAGTCAAAGGTCACAATGAGGTAGCACAGTCGTTAACACCTTTCCATACTCCACACCTTGATAGTACCCAATTATTTCATTCATTTAATGATAATAAACTTGTCCGCCCTGGACTATTTAGCATAAAAATGTCAGAATTGTGAGCCTTGGTATTTGTTTCTATTTTCATTGTGTCAATGCCGGTAACCAGTGAGAGTCTGGTGGTATTGTCGCAGCTTGGAAAGCTGTAGATGACGGGTTCGAATCCAGGTTCATATTTTTTGACATGTTTGTTAAAATTATAGATTAGCAATTGTTTCTTAAAATACAGACAGAGACAAACTAAAATTTATTACATTACCCAATTATTTCTTCTAAGCAGTGTCAACATGATTTTATGCTGAGCATTGATTTTTCATTTTCAGGCAACAAGTTTTCCGAGTTTATTCTTCATGTTATTATAAATTGCTAGTTGTATATTATTTTGTTATTTTGTTTCATTCAGTTCCAAGCCGTACATCTAAAATTGTTAGATGAGGATGACCAGACACCTCATCGTTGGAACGGCCAGCACCGTCCCTCCAATGCCAGCCCCTTGACCCAGTCTGTCGGGTCGGCATTTGCCAGTGTGGTACCGCCGGGAACCGTCAGTGGTAAGCTAGCTCTTTACTCGCCTGCATTTATTTTGAGGGGATAATATGACAATTGTTCTTTTTATTTTCTTTGAATTTTGCTTTCCTTTTTGTCTTATTGAAATTGGTATTTTTTAATAGATATTGCTTAAACTTGGGTGATAACGGCACACCGGCTCACCCACTTGCAACCTCAATGGAGTACTATGGCTCACCGGTTCACTGTGAAGACAATCAGTTCCATATCTTCTTTCTTGAATAACAATCGTCCCAGAAGATCCTACCGATAATATTTATCGTAAATGAAAGCACATTGAACCAACTAAATGAGTTAAAATGTCTCGATGAGCATTTGGATTTTTACAGAAAAAAACATAAATTCTTGAAAGGGTTCATACATAAGTCTAAAACAATCCAGTCCCTGTTAATACACCTGGATTTTTAGGCCAGCTTCCAAAGTGTGCACACTGGCTATATTCTCTTTACAAAGGTGAGGAGAAATATTATAATGATTGTTCAATTTAATTGTACTATTGTGCACTGATGCAACATTTGTGTGCAAAGGGCTAGTCAAAGATAGAGATATAATTTCTGTTTGGAATTTCACTGAAAACACGGTAGAAAATCGACTTTGCAAGATTTGCTTTATCCAGAATGACTTTGATTAAGTTGAAAAATTTTTAAAAAAGGGAATATCTCACTTTCTTTAATTGAAGACTGGTTTAATGACAACCTTGAAGTCTATTTTTTGTTTTACGAGATACCGTAGGTTGTTTTCCAGCTACTGTAGAGCGCGTTTAGAATTTATGCTAATCTATGCAAATGTGTACGTGGTTGCAGACGGCATGTTTCTTTCCTTCGAGAAAGACGTTTTGGAGACTAAAGTCTTACTATGTTGAAACTACGTAGCTGGGAAATGCGCCACGGAAGTAAGTGTAACAATGAATATCAGACTTCCCATATGTGTTGAACTATAAATGTACTTCTGTTAAGTTTAAGAGAAAAGTTGAATTTACGAAGTCAAGTGTACAAAAGCATGGTGTATAAATTGCTACGCACAGAGCTGTGTAATGAATTGGCGTATGACTCGCCACGAATAAAACGGTGTAGGCGAAGTGTAAGCGATATATATGAAGTGAAGTGATAAGTTAGCTCAAAGATGGGCCTTGTCATCGGTTATTAACGAGTGATGGTTTTTTTGATGACAATATTGATTAGTGGCGATTATAAGCCATAAAGTGACACTGAAATGCAGTGTGGATCTACCCCCATTGGAAATAAACTCTTCAATTGGCTAAATTCCTGGCTGCACAGTAAATGGGGTAACAATTTTACATTAGGGAAAAACTTCCCAGAAAATCATTTTATATTGGAGAAATTTTGAACAGAAATTGAGAGGAAGTAGAAAAAAAAGAATTTTCAATTTTTAGAAAATAGAAAAAAATTGTGTTTTTTATTTTCTTTTATAAAATGGAAACTCTTGTCTTCATTGCCCTGTCATTCATTGTACTAAGTTTGAATGGCCTGCAGACACATGCACACATTAATGTCCTTCAAAGATGTGTTCTTCATGGCAATTTGCTTTCAGGACATGTCATGAACTTGGTCATTGTATGTACTGTATTAATGTACGGTGGATATTTATAAATGATTTTAGTAATTATGAAAGCAGTATCCACATTCCACATACCTGCCAACTGTCCCTATTTTCCACGGACTGCCCTATTTTTGGCAAAAAAGAAGCACTTTTTACCCATTTGTCGGATTGTGTCCCTATTTTTGCAAGGATTTGTCTACAGTATGCATAGGATATTCAGGAATGTCCCTATTTTTCCAGTTTTCACCCCAATTCATCCTATTTCTTAGTTTTCAGGGTTGGCAGGTGTGCATTCATCAAGAAACATTCCTGGCAGTGATTTTGTCTGTATACTTATGCCTATACTCCTGGTGTTTTGTGCTTGTTTCAAATTAAAGTCAGAGCATCTCTTTTGCACACCTAAAATTAAAGCCACTGGCTAACATTTACCACAGTTAAAAAAAATGTGAGCTACATAATCCTCCATGCTCCAAGTGTCTTTGATAAGGTTAAAAATATAATAAAAAGCCCTGAAAAAAATTGTATTTCAAAATGATTATTTAGTGCTTTTAAAAATGTGAAAATCGTAAGTTGACCGGACTAACCTGCCCATTTCCTCCCATAGACTTACTGTGTGTGGATCTAGGCTATTTTTTACTCGCCCCAAGTACTAATTGTTTATTCATTCATATCTTGCCCTTGGCAGCATAAATTTCCAAACTTTTGTATTCCAGGGTGTTTACTTGTCCATTTAAACACTACTATGTAGCTCAGATAGCAAAGTTTGACAATTTTTTAATTTGAAGCTCTGCAATGTTAGCCAATTACTTAAACATTGTCAGGCATTGTGTAAATACACTGGTATTTTGATGAAAATACCATCTAAGAACCTCTAGCATAGTATAGGAGCTAGAAATTATAGAATTATAGTAACTGTTAGACTTTGATTTGAATTTTTGTCTCTAATGACAAAAAATCCTAGCATAGAACATACACTAAATGGTCTTTGGGTTATTTGTACATTTTTCAAATTCTAGGGAATACCCTCAGATTTCACAGACATGTGTTCCATGAAAAGCCCAAGGGCACAATTTATTGCTTTTTTCTGTGCAGTGGGAGGGTACAAATGAGATTCCTTGCCTTTAATATATCACAACAATCTCAAGTTTTGTGAATATATTTTCTTGATTCTGCAGTCCGAATCCATTACCAACAATAACAACACTACAAAACCGCCAAAGAGGCCACAACCCATACGGCGGACTTCAAGCCAAAATTCCACACACAGTGGTGTGCTCAATTTCAAGAAACCACTAAGAACTCGATCATTTCCCGAAATTGACGAACTCCTAGACCACAGTGGACGGTGGTCAGCCGTTCACGAGTCCAGACTGGATCACAGAGAAGACGAAGCGAGGACTTTGAATAAAACTCTTGGTGCCACGGGAACCAGTGCATTTCAGCCAGTGTCTTCTACAGCCGGTACCACCTCAGCTGAAACCCACGGTGCACAATCTGACCTCCACCAATCGCAGTCATTCCCCGAGTTATCAGCCGCCATTCGTGCCGCTATGCCTTCGAGGATGATACCCGAGACACCTCTTAACGACGAAAACGTGTTCGAAGATCATTCCAGTGAGAGCACTGTCCGTTCCCACAGCAATAGCGACCAACGTCGGTCGGATAGGATGAACAGCTCCGACATGGACAACAGCTCTGGTGAAATAAGTGACCGGGACGGGGCGGTCACACAAAGACGCAGTGGCCAATCTCAGACTCTGAGAGCAGCGTTCGGGGAGCTGGGAATCTTTTCCGGTGGCAGTGTTCATCAGTCGGACGTGGTGCTCCCCATTTCTAGCAGTGTGGTGGACATGGTGTACGTCGTCAGGCATGCTTGTAAGCTGATGCAGGATATCTGCGGCGTGCTGAAACCAGAGATGCTGTCAGAAACGGATGCTGGTGATGACGATCAAAGCTCAAGGGGTCAACTCACTACAGACCTAATGCATCTTCTTCTTAGTCCCCTTCAGGTAAGTTGATGTAACAAAAAGTGTTGTATTTAGAACTGGTCTCAAGACCATTTGTTCATTGTTGTGACTATGGTCTGTAGACCTAGACCCAATGCTAAAAAATAGAATCATTGTTCTCATAATTGATGTTGTTCTCAGGATTAATGATCTCAACAACATTACCATTAAAGACCGTGTTCATGATTTGCAAAGCACTCCATTTTTACTCAGATTTGATCCAACTAAAGAAAAATACATACAAATGCAGTGTTCAAATTTGGGATTCATGCATTGTGAAGTTTTGGAAATATAAATGATAAATCATATGAAACTGGGCCATTGCTTTAGTCATATTTTGTAACTTAGTCTGTTATGTGAGAGAAAGAGAAGCAAAGACCTCTCCAGTCAATGGGCCTGGTAAGGATAGGACAGGTGATGAGAAAGAGCAGGCTGAGATGGTATGGTCATGTGGCTAGAAGAGAAGAGACCCACTGACGCCAGAGAATACTAAATTTTCACAGTTGTTGGGAGGAATCCATGTGGGAGACCTCGCAAAACATGGGAGGAAACAATCAAAGAAGACAGAGAAGTGTTGAACATTACCCACATTGACCCAAATGACAGGACATAATGGAGGAGAGCCATCAAGGAAATGAACTGTCCAACTCCACAAAGTGGGAAAAACAGACTTTAAATGTTGATGATGATGATGATGAGTCTAGGTTTCAGAGACTGTATGTAGCTTTCATCCACTGATTTTGAATTTGGTACATTCCAACTGTAGTACAGATTGATTGACAATTGTCCAACTTCACTGGTATCAGTTTTTTACCTTGTGAGCTTTGATCAGCAAGTATTCAGCTTTCACGAGATGGTACACAAATCGGGTCTGGCAGTGAGACGAGATTTAATGGTCTTGTAAATTCAAATTCATTGAGTGTCACTCACTACATTACGTGATGCATTATGTTTTGAATTTTATCAGCATTTATTTTCATGAAACCTGGCTTTTTAGCCACAAGACTTTTGTGGGAGGTGATGATTTCTGTGAATTTAAACATCATACATGAGTTTTGCTTATTTTGTTGATAAGTTAATTTCGGTGTGTGCAAATCAAGAACATAATCTTTGACATCCCTGCTGAGATCAAAATCGGTGATTTAATTCTTTTATTTTAATCTCCAACCCTGCTCACATCTTCAATCCCCACACAAGTGACTCCAAATATGCACTGAAGGTATAACATTTACTGTTGGAAGGCAAAAATACCATTCTTTATCAACCATACGGCTCTGCGTATGGAATAGATATCAACTTGTAAAGTAGACAATTCTATTCTTCTATCTCATTTTCCCAGGCCATCACATTTGCCATCAGGTTATATGGCAGCAACATGCTGGCTGCGGATCTGTGTGCAACGCCGGCGGGAGAGGCAAATAAAATCCTGAACAAGGAGGTGAGGATTTGAAAGAGCTATATGTTCAAGTTCAGTTGTGTCTGTCACAGACTTAATTAATGTAAAATTCAAATTCAATAAACTGTCTACCACTATTTGATTCAGTTTCAATACGTTAGACCTTGAGAATTCACTGAAACGAACTTCTCTGTCCCAATGTTTTTAGAGAGATAAAGATTTTGATAGCTTATATCCATTATTTGGTCAGGTAGAACAAATCAAAAACACAATGATTAAGAGAGACAAATTTTGAGGGAGTATTTTTTTGGGGGGGGAGGGGAGGGGGAGGAGGGGGGTTGCAGTGTCATCCATGGTTCCCCCAAGTCATTGGTCTAATGTTTTTTTTTGACCGTCTGTTTCACAGCTCCTGAATCGTGTGATGATTGCCCAGAATTCGGGGATGCTGGGGGCGTGTCGCCATGAGAGGAGAGGCTTGCCTGACTGCAACGTCTATTTCACCAGGAATGAAGCATGTCTGTGTGACAACTTTGAACCCATCACACCACAGGTATGTATAACCAGGGCTTGACCACCATAGCAGGGGCCCGGGGACCATTGGCTCCCCAGAATTGCTACTGGCTCTTTAAAAATGTATGAAAAAAGCCTAGCTGGCTTCTTAAGTTTTTGCTGTAAGAATTTGTCAGAAGTTCATTTTTAAATATCAAACACGAATGTTGCTATTATTCAACTTTGTATGACGATAAAATAAATGTTGGGGGTTTGTGTTTTAGCATCGGACATGAATGTTGCTTAATATTCAGCTCCATGTGATGCTCAGAAGAAATGTCAGATTTTTAAAAAATATTTTAACGATGTTGAAATTCGGGTTATACACGGGTGCAGCTTATACACTGGCAAATGCAGTATACAGCCAATTGTGACTGAGGGAAACATGCCTCCCAAAACTCAATTTGGCTCCCTAAAAAAGTCCCTATGGGGCCCGGCTGGCTTCCTGAAAAAAGTTAAGGTCAAGCCCTGGACCAGGTATAATCCTCGTCATGATTTTGTGGCTATCAGTTAAACAGGAAATTCTGTCTGACAGCAAAATATTTTAAATAATGGTGATAAAATCACAGGAATAGAGCAATGAAATTTGAGAAAAATCAGAAAAATAAGAACAGAGATATTTATTTTTGAAAAATTCCAAAGATTATAAACTGACTTCACTGAGGAAAGCATGCAAGAAAAGTATAAGACTGAATAAACATACATTTGAGTTCAGAGGTGAAGAATTTGTTTCTTCAGAGAATGTTACCACTTCAATTACATTGCATTACATTTTGGTTGAGGATTGATTTGTGTTTACTGTGATTTATGATGAATTACCCTACGTTAGATATTTATTTAAAAATCTGAAGTTTAAATGGTGTCCTCTCTCTTTTTTCTGATTTGTTGAGTGGGTGATGATTACCAACTGTTATTTTTTAAAATAGAAGATATCTTGTTCATTTGTTTGTTTGTGTTTCAGATGTGTCTGAGAATTAACAATATTCATGGCCTGCTAGAGTTACTACCGGACTTGCTACCGGTAGATGAGGGTATTTCAAACCAAAGAGCCCAGGCACTTGAAGAGATGACGATGAGACACGACTATGAATACCGCCCTCTACAGAGATTCCTGCAGGAACTTCTTCTTGGTCAAGTCAAGCTCCTAGCCTATAAGGTAATATATCCAAATGTGGCTATGTAATAGAAAGTACACTATGAATGATATGCAATTATTGCATGTTGCATTCATAGGAAATTTTATTTTTTTTTAAAATCTTTAATTATTCTATTGATGATCTGCAATAGCCTGCTGTGTAGGTGGATAAGAACGTAAAATTTAACACTCAGCACATTGGGCGTTCTGAGTTGTCTAAGACTGGTATTATTCATATTGATTCATTTTAAAGTGATAGGCTAACATTGTGGAGCTTCAATTTAAAAAATTGTCAAACTTTGATATCTGAGCTACATAGTAGTGTTCAAATGGACAAATAAACACCCTAGAATACAAAAGTTTGGAAAGTTACACTGCCAATGGCAAGTTATACATGAATAAACAATAAAACTCGGGGCGAGTTTATTAACCTAGGTGTACACACAGTAAGTCTATGGGAGGAAATGGGCAAGTGAATCTAGTCAACTTGCGATTTTCACTTTTTCAAAGCACTAAATAATCATTTTGAAATACAATTTTTTCAGGGCTTCATTTTTAGACCTCATCAAAGACACTGGTAGCATGGGGAATCATGCGGCTCAGATTTTTTTAACTGTGGTAAATGTTAGCCAATACCTTTAACTGAACATATATTGTATTATCGTTCAGATACTCCAGCCTATTTTCTTTTTTCAACAGTTGAACCATGCAGTCATGGGCATTATCATTATCAGGCAGGCCAGAAATAGATGATAAAAAAATAATAAAATAAACAGACAACATGCAAATAATTGAATACATTTGTACATACTCCTTTGGGAAAGTAGACACTAACAATTAGTCTCTCACATACTTTAACATACAAACTTACTTATTTGTGATTTTAAATATACAATACAGGCATTACATGAAAAGGTCCATCTGAGGAGGATGTGGATAGGAGTTACCCCATCCTACAAGAAAAAAGTGTTGAAATTGGATGCATTTCCGTGTGATGTATTGCATTCTGAAATTCCAGAATTTTCTGCTGTTGAAACCATCATTTCGTCGGCATTCATCCGAACCGTCGTATCGCGATACGACGGTGCGAAACTCATTTCAGAGAAAATCGACTTCAAAGTTTACTATAATTGCCACTTGTTGTCCCAAGCATTACAAGATGTTCATTGCTAGAAATATACAGGGTAGGAAAGACCAAGACAATTGCTTAACATTGATATCTTTATTTTTACACAGAACCGAGAATCAGAGAAAATATCGCGAAAGAGCTACATGCTTGTAATTTCGGTTTGAACGGTTTAGATTTTCCCTGTACTAAAACGCCATAGGGAATTCAACAACGCTGACCGCATTTTCAATACGCGCGATCAAGCAAACCGTCGTATCTCTCTTTCACATGCAAAGTCAATGCAGCGCAGATACGCACGTTTGCTGACCTCGTATTTGCATATTAAGTGTGCGCAGTTGTTGTTTACTGTGCTACAGTACTCGTTTCCAATGGGATTTGCGCATTTTATTAAAAATTTATATGGCATCGTCTCTAAAATTCCCTCATATCTCAGAAAATAAAATAAATTGCTGCCTAGAAATTTAACCATATATAGAGTAGGACTTGTAATTTCATTTTCTGCAAAAATCTCAAAATCGATATTTTGACCAAATTCGACTGATATGACGGTTCGGATGAACGCCGACGATTTATGAGTGCAATTAGTGTTCAGCATTTCTTTGTGCTATATTGCGTTCAGAATGTCCCTGATTTTCCCCTTCTGAGAAATCGTTATCTACTTTTCTTCACAGAGAAAGTTAATCTCTTATTTTCATATCATATTTCCCCCTTCGTAGGTAAACCTGTTGCTATCCCAAGCTCTGAGAGTCCTCCTGAGTCTTGATGTGGGTAATTACAGCATCGCCGATCGTCTCCATCCCTTGACGGCCTGCATGCACAACCATCTCGTTGCCACGGAAACATGGCTGTATCCACAGTGCTTCCAGTACTTCTGCCTGGAACTGTGGAGGTACATCGTCAAGGTAAGACAGAGACAGCTTATTTAGGAGGACTTTGTTTTCTCATGCATGCAGGTTGAGACAGACTTATTTGGCATCTTATTGATTGATTGTTGCCACAGCATCCTGCAGAAATTTGATTCTTGTGTAGAATTCTAAACCAGGTGGACAATAAAAATCCTTTCATGTTGAAACTGTTGGGATTAGATTTCAAACATTTCTGTGCAATTCGGTAAACTTGGCAAGTAGTTGAAACTTGGATTTTTTTTTCATCTGGGAGAGCTACATGAGGTACACTGAACTTCTACATGGAATTTTCAATTTTGTCTCTGATATTACTAATTTATACAAAATTTATTCAAAAATTACAAAAATAAAAAATTGCCTTGATTTTTTTGTCGGATGCTGGATGAGCACCACGTCATTATTGTACTAGTTATGATATCATAAGAAAAACAGAAAAAAAAATAATTCACACACATTCAATTTTCTAAGATTTTTTCCCTGTTTGACCACCAGGACTTTGAAGAAATGGTTCATGAGCTTCAACATCTTCAAGTTGGACACAGAAAGCAGGCCATGCTTCTCTTACAAGCCTTAGCAGTAAGTGGATTATCTAGATTTTTTTTAATGCAGGATGTCACTTTAAGAAGATCTGTTTGAACTGAAACTAAATAAAATTCAGTTCAAAATTCTTTTCTTTTTCCTTTGTTAGATTTAGTTCCTTGTTTGGTTTATGTTGTAAAATTGTTATTTTTCACTCAGCAGTGTACTAAAATTTTGAAGTCATATAGTAGTAGTAGTAGGAGTAGTGGTAGTAGTAGCAGCAGTAGTAGTAGTTAGTAGTAGTAGTAGTCGTAGTAGTCCTAGTAGTAGTAGTAGTCCTAGTAGTAGTAGTAGTAGTAGTAGTAGTAGTAGTAGTAGTAGTCGTAGTAGTCCTAGTAGTCCTAGTAGTAGTAGTAGTACTAGTAGTTGTAGTAGTTTGGTAGTATATAGTAGTAGTAGCAGTAGTAGTAGTAGTAATATTAGTAGTAATAGTAGTAGCAGCAGTAGTAGTGTATAGTAGTGGTAATAGTAGTAGTAGAAGTAGTAGTAGAAGTAGTAGTAGTAGTAGTAATTATAGTAGTAGTAGTAGTAGTAGTAGTAGTAGTAGTACAGAATAGTAGTAGTGTAATAGAAGTACGTAATAATAGTAGTAATGTAGTAGTAGTAGAAATACATAATCATAGCAGTAGTAGTAGTAGTAGTGATAGTAGTTTTTCTAGTAATGGTAGTTATTATTGTTGTTGTAGAAGTAACTAGTAGTAGATGTGATACTAGAAATTAGTATTAGTATCAGCAACACAATAGCAGCAAAACAATGGAATGTGCCAACTGATATACTAACCTCATTTTATGTCCTTTGTTCCTTGTAGCATCTGATGGAGTTGATGAATAATCATGAGGAACATGGACTGAATGCTGACATGTTTCTGGAACCTGCTGTAAGTAGAAATTTAAAATGTTACATTGTGGGTCTTGATATCCTCTCTGGAATTAAAAACAGTACTCAGTGAATATTTACTTATTTATTCATTTATTTATTTATTTAAAAGGAAAGTCCACCCTGACATCAAGTCGGTTTTAATGAAAGCAGAAAAATGAGAGAACATATTAATGAAAGTTTGGCGAAAATCCACCAAAGAATAACAGAGTTACGAAGTTTTAATTTAGTGATGTCACATGCGAGTAGCTCCCCATAGTTCATTGAAGTAGTATCTGAAGCATTCTTTATTATCTATCTGTCTTTGATCCTGCTAACCCATCTAAATGACTTGATTTTATTTATATATAATATATAGACATGCTTTATTTCAATTATGTTTTATTTCAATTTTTGTTTTACTCTTTGGTGGACTGTCAAATGTGCCCAAGCCTACTCTCAACGACTTTCTTGGTGCACTTTTCAACTGTTTAAAAATATGTAATTCAGTGTAGATTAGTGGTTGATACATGCTTATGTTCATCACCCATCTTTTGAGTAAATTATTGACTTGTAAAATCAAACCTGTGTAAAAAGGACACTGAAGGAAACAGTTAATATGTCCTTTGTAGACAGGTATCCTTTCTGTACAGGTTGATTTTTGTATTTGTGTTTTTCTCCCGTGGGAGTTGGTTTGGTGTCCTTTATAGACAGGGTGTCCGTTCTGCACCTGTATCTGCTAAGACAGGTTACATACTGTATGTTTTTAATCATGTGTAAAATGTGAAATTAAGCATGTATTGTAATGAATACCTTATTCTTTTTTCCATGACAGGATTCCGTTATACAAATTCTACAACTCTACACCTGGCCTACAAGTCGTCTTGTTGAACTCTATCAGGGATTGTTGCAGCGGGTAAGTCCACATAG
>JZLH01S0105393.1:53898-68660 GCA_001188425.1 Eucidaris tribuloides | reverse complement strand
TGTGTGTGTGTGTGTGTGTGTGTGTGTGTGTGTGTGTGTGTGTGTGTGTACATGTGTGAATATGTGTATACACAAAATTGACTCACATGAACAGAATAAATCAAAACATTTAACTTTAATTATGGTGCACTGATAATGGAGGTGTGTGTTGTTGACATTTGTTATTAACAAGATAAATGAGATAACTTTGTATACTGATATGTACATATTTGTATGTAGATCTTGCTTTTATTTGCATCACAGGCTAAATGCTATTTGACATTCAACAAATCTGAATTTGTTTGAATGTTGAAGAATCATGAAGCATTTCTTATGGTGAACATAATTACTGCTCATTGTGGGGGCACACATTGCCATCAAGTGAACATGTAAGGGTGTATTGGAAACTCGGATCAGTCACTTTTGCAAAAATCAAAAAATAACAAAACAAACAAAAATGCTGAAACCCCAATGAAAACAATTTCTGGGTCAAGGGGTGGGGAGCTCCAGACCAGGATACCCCCTCCCTGCCGAGTTTGCAGGCACAAGCCCTTGATGGTTACACTGCCCGGTGCACCCCGCCCCCCCCCCCCACTGACAAAAGGGCATATTAACTGACGTTCTTTTTTTTTCAAATTGAGTGTAGGGGACTCAGTACATCATGTTAAACGTGCAGAAACAAAAAATATTAATTAGAACTTTAGTTTGGAAGTGTCCCTTTGTTTCATAATCCGCTTGTTGAAATGACACAAAATAGGGCTTTAAGTGTTGAACAAAATACATTTTGCTCAATATCTCCAAAACACCAAAATGTCAGTTATGCCCTTTTGTCATGGGGGCAGTATAGTGCTCAAATTAGGGTCTGAACAATCTTTGTTGTAGACTAGAACTTCCATAGGCCCTGTGTTATAGAGCTCTACTCCTGACAGAGAATGACCAAATTAGTCTTGGCTCAAGTCTGTGTGGAATGACGTCTGAATAGAGTCTGTTTTTAAGACTACTCCCTACCTGTATATCACTGATAATAGGGAGCTTTCGTTTTGACACCGCGGACGAAAACGAGAACAGTGAGCAATCCGTTCTAGCCGTCCGTCCGTGGTATTCGCACGTAGTTTCGCAAAATAAGACAGAAAACGCGAGCGGTGGTGCGTGTGACGTCATCTGACCCGCCCCTACTGGCCCCTGACCCGGGCGTGCGTAAATTCTATCAGAACTCCACATGTATAATGCATGTTACTGTTAGCTATAATGGCGAGCCTTCACAGAGTACGGGAAGCAATTTTAAGATATATTTGTGATATCTTAGATTATGAAGAACATGTTTTGCTGTATGACATCAACTAACCAAGAAAATGTGAAATACACCCCTGTATGTCTTTAAAAATGGAGTTCAAAACTTCAAGTTCAGACATGAACATTCCTGCCCTAGATATGATACACAGCACAGCATAGCGATACTACACTACAACCAGGTAGGCACGTGTGTGTGAATCTGGGGGGGGCGAGATAAATTTTACATTCATGATGATGATACAAAACTATTTTGACGTTTACAAATATTATTTATCAAATGAATCAAATAAGGACAAATACTGACAGAAAAATCATCTGCATGACCATGATGAGAACCTGAATCCATGTTTCCTACAAACTTGTGAATCAATGCACCTAAACTCTACGTGTAACGTTATGGAAAACGCGCGAGAGCTTGTTTACAAAATGCAGCCTCCGCACGTGCGATTTGCAGTGACATCATCTATACGGGCGCTGATTGGCTGCTGTCCTCAAATCGTTGAGAACGAAAAATCTCAGAATTCCCGTTCTTGATTCCTCAACGCGGACAGCGATGCGGGGGTGGTGCATGCGCAGATCGATCTTGGTATCGGATTACCGTTCTTGAGTCCGTCCGTTGTCAAAACGAAAGCTCACTATTTAACCCGTCTTGGAGGCAACGGGTTAAACTGACAGATCTGTAGAAGAATTAGCCCTGAAACCATTATCAGGACAGGAAATCATCGCATTGATTTGGCCTTTTTGGGTGTTACCAGTTGTGTTGGTGTTCTATCGAGATCTGATCATGACGGGTTGATGAATTAATTGTTGTGCATTATTATCTACATTACGTGTGTTAATCAGGTAATTACATGAATATGAATATGAATTGACTTTGATTGTCCTACATGTAGTAGGCCGGACAGCGAGCAATGGTGAATTTGACATGTGTTTTGGAATTAGGCTGATTTGGAATATATCAGTCTTCGTGAACTGGCGTGTATAGATGCAGACTGTATGTAAATGGTATTTTACTCATTGTTTTAAACCTATGGGCAAAATTCCACGGAAAATGTTACCGCAAGTTGGAAAAATGAAATCAAGAACACAACTTTGTTTTACCCTGGAAAGTATTCAGGAAGGGTCACTCACAAACATGACCTGATGAAATAAATTGGCGCTCAAAGACGGAAAAAAGATTTTTTTTTGAGCTATTCAAATCAAAGTGATTAATGTTAAGACATGCAAGTAAGATTCAGTGTGTTTTTTGCAGTTATTTCTTGTAATGTGAAAAATGTCACTATAAATGACTTTCAGGAATTATTTTAGCCCAAAATATAAGCTGAAGGACCTCAATTTAACATCATCCCGCTGGACACCGCAAGAGATCAAATCTTCCTCGGAAAAATGGCATTTCAATTTTTCCGAATTTTCCCTCTCCGTTGAATGTAGATTCCGTAACGTTTTCCGATATAACGTTTTTACAGTACACTATGTTTGGTCCAATTTGTTACTATGATCAAATGCAAAGACTAAAATGTGATATCACAACAACATACCAGAAATTTTTTTCAGAAGAATGATTTGCCATTGTTCATCGCCCAAAAAAGGCGTTAGCGGACATTACACAACCAACGCCCGGCGTACGGACATTACAATTTTGTATCACAGTAGTGGTTAGCGGTGCATGATGAAGTCAAAAGTCGTTAGTGGATTCAGAGCACGTTGTAATGTTGGATATCGTGTCCATATAGTAGATACCGTTGTAACTTAATACTTACACGTTAATGTGAGACATTACTTCAGCAACAACTGCCCTATTTCAGCTTTGGATTTGAACTAATCCTCTAGACAGTCCTGTGGTCATTGTATGTGCGTTTGATGCGCCCCATTGGGCCTCGCTCTGCTCGTTTGCATGGCTGCAAACACAGCAACTGCTTATCAACTGAGCAAGTGTACTCGTTTTCAGTGATGCTGAGAGAAGTGGAACAAGGAGGATGAAGGAAGAGGAAGCAACCAACTGCCTGCTTTAATAGCTTCCCAATGGGTCGCATTCTGATGGATGCAGTATGAAATTTCTGAAAAGACAGCAGGATCCATGAATTTCTTTGTGTAGCGAACAGGCACAGCAAAAGAAATAGGAAGAGTAATTGCTACCTCTCAATGCAACAGCCCTTCTGTTTCCAAGCTGAATGGAAAGGCAGAATATGATAAATCTGCTAAACAGACGTTTTAACACTTGACATAAATGTACGCGTCTGAAACATCGCAGAAATAGGCATTCCGTTTATTGTGGTAAAAGACATATTGAACTTTTTGATTACTATTATGCATTTGTTTTAATTAGAATAAAAGGGCAGACTTATTAGCGTATGGTTATGGCTCAGTCATGGGTATGATTGCGTCCTAGCTGATATGAATGAAAAGTGTGATGTCCGTAACGGCTTCTGTAATGAACACGTTCTTTTATGATTACGCATTTGATCATTAATTAAAAAAGTCAAAAGGCTGATTTAATGTTATTTACAGATCACCGATCCATTGCAGACGACTCAATTTAGCTTTAGATTCTTAATATGAAAAAAAGTTCAACAAACTAATAAAGTATGGGTTAAACCCCCCAAAATTGACTCCAAATGGCAACTTTCAAAAATATAAAGATATCATGAAAGTACTATAGCCAACATTTTAAATGGCTATGGAGTAATATCAAACTGAAAAGAACAATATTAGACATCTGTGACCCTAAAATTTATGAAAATGGACAATATTGTAAGTGTCGCGTAATGCTGCAAATGTTAATGTCCGTAACGCCACAATTTGGCTGTAGAGGGAACATGATTCATACTGTTTCACTATTTAACTTATTCTTATTTAACACTTCCTTACGTTCAATTTATGTAGAAAAAATAAATGGTTTTAGACTGTGTGCTTAAACTCACAGACTTTTCAATGAAACATACAGGCATGCAATAAAGCTGTGTCCAAAAAATGTAATGTCCGTAACGTAACCTTTTGTCCAGTAAACTAACCTACACGAAGTGATGAAATGGATGAGATAAACTTTCGACTGTATATGCATTTAGGGCGCATATGTGTGTGATGCATCCATTTTATGAGTTCATAATAAAAAAGTTTGTGTATCCCTAATGACCTTTTGAAGTTGCAAATAATTCCTCTGAAATGTAATGTCGCGTACGGCTGGAATTGCCCCTATTTATTTTAAAAGCAGTGCTTCTAGTTTAAAAGTGTGACTCGCGTGATCCTCCACCTCCATGCTACTCTAGTGTCTCTGGAAAGGTAAAAAATGAAATCCTGAAAATTTATTGCAGTTCAAAACAATCACTAAAGTGCTTTTACACAATGAAAATCATGAGTAACCATTTGGTTTGTTTGTAAATTTTATACCAAACAATATCGCTTTCCCTATTTGTTCCATTGTTGGAAGATGCTTCTCTACCAATATTGTAAATATTTCATCGCGTGGAGTATGCAATAACAATGTGTTTTCCAGCTTGAGATTTATAAATGCTGCATGATAGAGAATTATACAGTGTACTGCAGTTCCTACAATGGAAATATGTACAGAGTCTACAGGATTAGTATTTTTGTGAATGGTATCACCTTACCAAACTTTGCCAGGTTGATTTTAGCAAGGTGAGACTTCACAAAGATTGATGCGTGAAAGCAGGTCATGTATTTGAGTAACAATTAGGAAACTAGTGGTAAAAGTGTCTATGACAATGTCACACATCTAGTCAGCAATTAACCAGCGGTTTCTTGAACTTCCTGACTTTGTTTTACTTTTATTTCACTCCAACACATTGTTCCTGAATCCTGATAATGGAATTTACATTCTGATAACATTTGTTATTAAGGTGTAGGAACAAGATAACAGGTTAAGACAAAAATTCTTACTGATTTGTGACCATTTTCACATGGCAGCCAAATCGTGATTGCAAAAATGTTTGTAAAATTGTGGCAATTAGATTGACCAATTATACACACAAGAAAAAAGTCTTCATAGACAACACAATTAGAGTTCAGAACTCTAGATAGTGATGAAGCATAACCATGTTTCTGCCTTTCAGGATACATTGTCGATCAACAGCATACTGGATGGATCGCTTGGCTGCAACACATTTATACACATGCCTGGAGCACAAGGTTTTCCAGTAAAAGTTGAATGAAAGGTGACATAAAATTTGCCTCCTAAATCATGTTGGTCAAGCCATTCGCAACAGAAAAACGTGACATGATTTGGGAGATTTATGATTAGAAAACACCTGGAGCATGATTTAAATTTTGCGATTTGCATGATGATTCTAGAACTTTTGCTTTCACACAAGTAAATATACTAATTAGAGTGATAAGCAATTGCACTCACTTTTGCAGTCACTTTTTGGCTGCCATGTAAAAGTGGTGTATGGCATCACTGTTTTGCATCAAGGTGAACACTGGGGTCCTTGTACATAAGTTGGAGTGAATGTTTACTTTACCTTGCCAGTTTACCTTGTCTTTATTGCAATATACAAGCCTTTTCAGTGCATTCTCTATTTGGTGGAATGTCCCATTGTCAAACTAGATGGTGATGAATTCGTTCGAATCCTATTTCCTTTTTTTTTTTACTCCAGTGAAGGGTATTAGGACGTCTAATTTGGGGTTAATATTTCTCCTCGTCACTCAGTTTCCAAGGCATGAGTAAAATATGTTCACATTTTGACTACATGTATTGTAACTTTCTCTTTAACTTTGCTTGCATATAGTGTGTAATCCTGTAGAAATGGGACAGGAAATTTCCTGCATCCAGTGTATGCATTTTTATCAGGGAGATTTAAAAAAATGCATGGTATCTCACTGTATTTGTGCCCAGTAGTAATTTGGGTTCTCAAAGTAGTTTTTAACAAGTTTCTTTGAATTTGGAATGGCTCAATCTTTCTCAAGTTCAGTCCAGTAGGCTACATCTTGTTTGATCAAGTTGTTTTCCTACAGCCCTCAAAACTGAGACCATTGTGTATAGATTACTTGTAGGTAGAGCAAACTAGCAACTAGGTACTAAACCCCGCTTTCAGAGAAAAAAACAGGGAGTAAAGAGGGTCTAACTCTATCGTGAATTCTGGTAATTGTATCCCCCGAACGAAGTTCTGGGGATACTATGGATTTGGCCTTGTCGCGCCGCGTCCGCCGCAGAGATTTTCTTGTGAGTGCTCTACTGGCTGTAGTTCTTCTCGGATCATCTTCAAATTTGGTATGAAGGTGTATTATGGTAAAGCAAAGACGCCTATTGTTTTTGGTGTTGGCGCCCTCGCTTGGTCCGTCTGTACACAAAAAGGTACATTTTTCAGGGTCTGCTTGTGTGCACGATACTGGCCACATTTCTCAACGGATTTTTTTTTCAAATTTGGTGTGTAAGTTTATCATAGTCAACTCTAGACACCTATAACTTTTGGTGATGCTGCCCCCAATGTTCCGGCTTTTACACAGGGTCAAAGGTCAACCTGATAGGTCTAAATTTGCAAAAATGCTTATTTTATCAATTACTTTGTTGTTAGTCAAAGGATTTTATTTAAACTTGCTGTATAGGTGTATGGGTGATCATTCTACATGTAGGCCACATAAGTGTTCGGTGACGGCGCCCTTAGTGTTCCGACTTGGGTGCCATGTCACATTACTTGTATGTGATCTATCGGCCACCTTTCTTGTCCGATTTTATTCAAACTTGCTTTGGAGGTTTATGGGGGGGGGGGGGGTGAAGGGACGGGTTCGGGGATACATGTGCTCGAAGGGTCCCCCCGCCGAGTGCTCTAGTTTTCATTTCTCTTTTAAGTTCACACATTACCACTTACAAGTGTATTAGTTTGATACTGTACATGTGTTTGCAATCTGAGCTTTGATTATAAATATGATGGTGGTACATGTATGTTATATATTTATTATGAGGAAAGAATAAAACCAAAGGAAAGATCATATTAAAACCCCGAAAATCCAAATATCACCCAAACTTTTGTTTATGACATACAACTGATAACAGGAAACATGAATTAAATGTGGTATACAGAGTATAAAATTATCTCATTTAATTTATTTTTCTCTCTTGTTTTCCTCTTTTTTCTTTCAGTTTACATAGATCACTGCATATCTTGTATTAAAGGCTGATGCAGATGTTATATTGGGCCCGTTTCATTTACTAGGATACATGATATCAAACAAACTGCTCTAGGACTGGTAAGTATTTGCTGTGCTTATCTTTATAGATGTGTAAAAGGTGAAAAGCTCACACTACAAGCAAAACTCAAGTCCCACCTGTGACTAAGTATGCACAGTTAAAGGCAAGGTGTGTCTTTTGCACGCTTAAAAATAACATTGTGTAAATACACCGGTACATAGAAGAAAATACCATCTAAGAACCTTTACAAAGTATGGGAGATAGAAACTCAGTTTTCGGGGAATTATAGTGAGCGTTAGACATTGACTTGAATTATTGTTGCATAGAGACGAAAATTCTACTCACCTATTAGTCTTCTTTCAGACCTTTAAGTGTTCATCGTGTACAATATGTGATATTCATGTACAATTTTCAAATGTTTACCAATATGCATTCATAAACATAACAAATTTTATGCACAAGTCTCATTCAGACTATTATTCATAGACCAATACATGATTACTGAAATAACACTACTGAACTGATTTAGTTCAGTGATGTTTCATACCTGTGGACCTACAGCATGTAATTGACTGTTACTCTTTGGCATATTTCTCAAATTCTGGGTAATTACTGATCTTCAGATTTCACAGACGTCCTTCATAAATAGCCTAAGGGCAAAGGTGTCGTTTTGTTGTGCTACTGGAGGGCTGCTAATGAGATGTTGTCGAGACTTCCTTTCATCATAAACCTGTTGTTGGGTTGTTAATCTGTTACCATTTTATGATTTTTGAGTAAATGTTACAGGTCTGTCTACATTAGTAACACCATGCAAAATCCTTGGAGTGTATTGCATGTACTTTCATTTTTGGCTGTAACACGCCACTTTTTGACATGAGTCACGGATGTACGAACTAAGTCACCAAAGGTAATGTGACGTGAGTCTGCTGGCATGTTTATACATGATTGGATACAACCCTAATATCCATCCAATAAACAGGGCGTCTAGAGCTATCACAGGTATTTGGCATCAAGCTTGGAGTCACTGATGGATGTACCAGGTAGAGTTCATTTTCGTAAGTACACCTCATTGGAAGATCTACTGTACATGTACCTCCTGAATACTAAAACCTGAGATTTTCCTTGTATTTTTCATACTTTTTCATACTTGTGTGATTTATAGGCCTGTTCATTTTTTAGAACCATGGAGACTTTGCTTTGTCTCCCGTAGCTGGAGGTTCCAAGAGTATAACAATTTAGTTCAGGAACAGCTGTAAATCTGGGTTATTGCATCATTTTTTTGCACTCTAGAACCCCCAGCTATGGTGCCTGTCATATTCTCAAAATCGAACTGGTCTAAAAGTGTACTGATTGTAAAATTGCACATTGCAGGCTACATGTACATGTAGGCTATCATGCAGCAGTGGTCAGTAATTGTCATTTTCACATGAAAAGGTAATGTCAGTGAAGGAGGGTGACAGAGTTAGCTGAAATAGACAGGATTTTGATAGCTGGTATTTTAACCGTAAAAAAAAAATACATGTATATATATTTTTCTGATGTTGTCTTTTTTAGGGATGGTAAGTTGTATGGATTATGATACATTATATTATCAGAAGCAAGTCACTGTTTGGAAAACTACTGTACTTTTTAATTTTTTTGGTCAGTTAAAAATGATGTTCCAAACATACATATATAACTTCCTTGCCTGGCATATTGATTTTTTTCTTTTCCTAATGGGAATATACTGCCAAACAAAATAGGTATTTAAATGTCAAAATTAGTATTGTCCCAGGCCTTAAAAGCGGAGATCCACTATTTACAATGGAATTCACACTACCTGACACTCTATCTGTAGATGTATCATTTCATTTAGGGTAAAACTAAAAGCAAACCTTCACATACAATGTACTTCTATGAAATTGGATAAAACAGTGGTATACTATTCAGGGGGCATGAGTTTCAGTTATTGTTTCAATTCAACCTTGGTATTTTGATAACACAAAACACGTGCATGCCATATGGAACACTTTAATAAATAGAACCAACAATAGGACTAAACAATACTCGTCAGGTGGTTGGATTTCAGAGAATAAATTAACCCCTTTATTCCCAATATTAGGTTATCTAAAGAAACAAGTTTCTACAATGCAGAATTAGCATCTAGAAGTTCACATAAAATGTGAAGAAAACCGAATTGGTAGCTTCCATTTTGTCCAGAATAGCTGACATTAAAACAATTGAAAGAGTAACTTGTAGTTTATAAAATCAGTGATTCATAATGAAGTTTGTATTGATTGGAAGTTTCAAAATCAGTAAACGTAAATTACCAGAATTATCAGTGCATTTATGAAAAAAATGCCAGAAAAGGAATATCTTTTTTACATACCATAAAAAAGTGAGAACAAATGGAAGAAAATGGAATTTTTTAATTTTAGAAAAGAGGAAACTTGGAGAAAATGGATTTTTTTTGCCTTTTTCAAGATAACAGAATTAAAAAAAAAAGTAGAAAACATGGGTCTTTGCACTAGGAAACATAAATCTTTTAGAAATTTCCTGAGATTAAGTTGTCGGAAATTTTGTAGGAAGGTGCATTCATACCAGATTTTGCAAAACTTATCTTTAGTGATGTCGTTGAGATCAGGATCGAGTTCTGAGACTAGCGAGACAACACATAAAAGATTCCATGTGTATTGCATAAGGTGTACAGACCAAGACCCGGACTGAAACTGAGAGAAAAAAAAGCAGTCTGGGGACCAGTCGCAACTACAGCGCTGGTCTTCTTTTGGAAGAGAAATTGCACAAAGATCATGGCAAATGTTAGGCTCCGTTGATAAAAATATTTCAGATGTTGATATATCAGTGAAATGAAATTATATAATGAAAAAAAATTGTTTTGAAAGATTTCAATACTTTGAGATCAAGTGTGGTGCATGGTGTAACTGTGATCCCCATTGGGGTGGGCAGTTTACTGCATACCATTTTTTAAAACAGTTTTTAATTTTGTTTTGTTTTGACTTTGAGGTGTTGAAAGATAATTTTACTGTCTGGACAGTGTTGCCTACAATAATTTTGAATAATATGATTGATATTTTTTCGATATATATTTTCAAATGTCAGAAAAAAATTATCCACATCACAAAAGCTGGTATTATATTATCTCCTTTTCAATATCTTGAGTATTAAAGAAATGTTTCATGAAATACTGATAATTTAATATTTTAGTATCAACGGAACTTAGTGTATGTGTAAATGCATTATGTAATAAAAAATAACCTGTTGGCTATGGATACTGAACATAACCTGTGTTAACTCTATGGGATTTTCAGAAGCAATGGGTTAAGCCAGTTGGAGCGGCCATTTGGTTTTTGAGAGGATATTTCTCATCTAGTGGAATTCTGAAAGCATCTGTTTGTATTGCCGTAATAAGTTTGTTTGTGGTCAAAAGAAGTCACAATCAGGTCAACATATAATCCCTTTGTGATGCCATTGTTTGCATTCTTTGCGGCAATATGTTCAACAGAAAAGTTGAAGTTCATAAAAACAATAATAAAAGCTTAATACCAGACATTCAATATTGGCAAGCCATAAACTCAACCTTCTGTCTCGCTTGAAAGTTATGACGTACAACGCGTCATGCTTTACTCTAGTTACCACCACTTCTGTACCAGGACTTGCTAATTACACATGTGTGTGCACGCTCCGCTCGCAGTATGGTTCCTTCTGTGTAACTTTATAAGTGCAATAATTCTGCTGGTTTTTGTTTCACCTTCAGAATTGTAAATAAATAATATCAGTTGACAGTTGTCATTGGCTGCTGTCATGTGCATAGTATTGAGTGTATTTAAATGCCAGCCAGTGTATTTGTTGGAAGTCTGGTAGATATAGCGGCTTATTTCACTATCATATCGTCTCATATCTCCAAATATTGTGAAATTTTTCGTGCTAAGACCCTTAAGAGTCGTTAGTTGACTATTTTTGTGTATATTCAAAAGAATGTTGGATACTTTTGTATGAAGTGATTTTGGATCTTTGCTAGCATGGAGAAGTCAGTGGAATTTATAAACATACCCCTGATACGAGTGGAATCGGTTCCTGCGGATTTTGGGAAGGGTAAGTTCTAAATAGTAGTTTGCAGCATTACATGTACTGTGATTGTCAGTATCATAGATAAGATTGAGTAGTTGCAGAACTACAAAATTTTAATATCAACTGTTTTCAAACCAATTCTGAAAATGTAACAAAAGCTCTACAAAATAATCATTCTGATAATTTATCAACATAGAAACGTATGTGTGGGTCTGTTACTCTTTGACATGGGGAGATGTCAACAAGTCTACAATTTTCAAAATGATATTTTAAATTTATAAGAGCACATTCGGGGGATGAAGAAGGCAAGTTGAATAAAAGGAACTTTAATAAAATACGAACCAGAAAAAAAAAGAATCTGGTGGAATTTTGGTGAAAGTCCTTGTACTCCAGTTTGCATTGAAACTATAGTACATCAATCAAATAATGATTGAAGACCTTCATAATATCTAATGTAGCAGGACATTGTATACATCAGATCCCTTTTCTGGTAAGTTTTTGCTGTTTAATTCCATTCTGAACATGACATAGTATCTTAGGGCCTGTTCAAGCGCTCTCCTAAAGTGAACCGTGCCGGAGGAGGTGCCTGAACACCCCTAAAGCGAACCGTACCATACCGTACCGCTCCAGAAGCGTGCCACGGAGGACCACCTCTCTATGTGGTCTAGAGTGTGCCAAGGCGAACCGTACCGTACCACGCTAAGCACCTGAATGCATTCCGTAATACTTTAACGTGTAATTCCCTCAGATTAGAGAGGAAAGCGTACCGAATTGGTACCTCGGAGGCATGCTTCCCACATGTTTGCCTGAACACTCGCAGGTGAACCACTCTGGCATGGTTCGCATTGGTTTGGCACAGTATGGTACGGTACGGTTCGCTTCCAAAAGCGCTTGAATAGGCCCTTAGTTTTGACCAGTGGCCTACTAGTAGTGTAATCAATTCTCCCTATCGCATATAGCCAATATCAAGCGATATCACCTCGCGATACCGATATCTGATCGACCGCTCTTGGGATGTATACCGGTACTTCCGGTTCCGGTAAATCGTGCAGTTTAATGCACAAAACATTCATTACAAACCTTGTAAAATTTGTAATATTAATGCCTCACACCCGAGCAAACATGGATTGCCCTGATGAACAATATTGGAGAATGTCTGTGTCGCGATTAAAGGACTTCCTTAGTGACAGAAATGTTCCTGCACCCCATAAATGAAGGAATGATCTTGAAACTCTCGCCTGGAAAGCCGCATATGTGTACCCCATGAGAGAGGAATGTGACCACACGCACGCCGAGTCTGAACGCGAACGCTGGTGTGTGAGGACGGCTGAAGGCTCCGTTCATGACCGAAAAGGATGGGTCGTTATATGGACGAAGGGCTCGAAAAAAAAAAAACTATTCGCGAGATTATAAGAAAGATTTTGACACGATCCACGAGTACTTAAGCGTTCGATATGTATCAAGTTGCTTAAACCGGAAGTTTATTTCCCAAGAATTACCGGTAAGGGTAAAAAAATTAGAGCGCCACTTGCATTCAGATTCGGACAGCTATATGCGATAGGGAGAATTTTCAGTGCTGCCAACTCTCACGCATTTTAGCTCTTTCTCGCACAAATATTTTTTTTGATTTTGCATGCATTTCTATTGATCTCAAGCATTTGGATTTGGACCACTCAGTTGTTTCATGGGCCTGTGGGAGTCTCACAAATTGATTCACTGAGATTGGAAATTCTGAATTTCGTTCAAAATTTTACCCCCCCCCCCAATAATAATAATGAAAATTATAGGAAATGATAGCATAGGCCTACCATTACAATTGACATAGAATACCTATGAGTGACTGGCACTGAAGATGTCAATTTTTGATTGTCTTATAATGAAAACATGATCAATGACACGTTTTGATGGATGGAGGAGTTGATTTGTTTTGATATTAGGGAGTTTAAGATTTCTACGTCGACCTAGTGAACGTCGAGGGTTGACGTCGTTTGCAAGCACTGCGCATGCGTCGACGTCCACCCTACGTCCACATCCAGATTTTCGAACGCGTTCACCCCCCATTTCACCGTCGACCCAAATTCAGGTCGACGCGTTCACCGTGCTTGTTTTGAGCATGCGCATTGCACATTCAGCTAGTGCGACAACCGAGTGCCGAGGTTTCCGCACCCGAAGCCTGCGGGTTGTGTTGATAGGATTTACAGCAAACTTATATGTTGCTTTACGGTGGTCTATCGCAATTGCGTGCCGAATCGGTAAAACATAATTTTTAATGTAATTATAGACTGCTTCAAGAATGAATACGTTCTCAATTCGGATAATAGTTTGATAAACTGAGACACTTACTGGTTTGCCACACGAATGTACACAGCCCGCTGGCGCAGTAAACCTGAAGTATATATTTTAACGATGTACTACACGACATGTTTGTATCTGAATTTAAGCATTCACCGGCCTATTGGAACCATGTGTAGCAACATTAAATCTTCATCATCCAACACACAGTAGAATAATGCAAAAACTATCAATTCGGAAAGCTGATGAAGGTTTAATAGCCACGATAAACCAGTCGCGATGTGAGCTACATGCATGCATTTTACTAGGAATTCTGTGCGACGATCATGCGGTGCCATATACGTTGACTGCACCGTCAACTTAAATCTTAAAGTTATCTATCTGTAGTCAACAGAAGCAGTCGACGGCGTTGACACACACTTCCGGTCAACGTGAACGAGGTCCACGTCCACACAATCTTAAACTCCCTATTGTACCATTCCAGAAGCGTGCCATGGTGGACCATTCATGATGTGGTCTTGATCGTGCCAAGGCAAACTATACTGTACATGTACCTCGGTGAGCACCTGGACTCATCGCTTTTATACTTCAATGTGTGGTTCCTACACACTCCAAGTGTAAAACGTTCAGAATTGGTACCCCTGACTTATGCTTCCCACAGAACGCCTGAACGCTCACAACCATGGCACGGTACAGTATGGTATGGTAAGTTTCCAAAAGCGCTTGAATAGGGTCAAAGATGCTGAATGCTACATATTTGAGCCTTTCCACAGTAAGGGGATTTTTATGCCCACCGTCGTCGACGTCCAGCCTTCCGTCCGTCCGTCCGTCCGTCCCCCTAATTGGTTTCCGCACGATAACTTAAAAAATATTTGAAGGATTTCAAATTTTTTTTTGGTGTGTAGGTAGATCATACTAATATACAGGTCAAGTTCGAATTCGGAGTCCGTAGGTCAAAGGTCACAGGTCACAGCTCATTATATAT
>JZLH01S0105393.1:31629-49427 GCA_001188425.1 Eucidaris tribuloides | reverse complement strand
TCCAGTTTGATGTTATTTCGCTTATTGGTATTGGTAATGGGCATATTCTGAAGATGATGGCATTTTTTTATGGCTTATTTATGCTGATTTTAGAATGAGTGAAAGCATGAAATATAATGACATGTTAAAGGGCTATTGTGATATTCAATGGTGGCAATGACGGCGGGGGGGGGGGGTGGGGAAGGGGGGAGTGTCCCCTCAATTTTTCTCGGTGGTATCATCCCAGTCGATTTTTAAACTCGTTACATTTTTTTTTTTTTTGGTAGTCGGCCAAAATATTCAAAGGGTAAGTGTTAGTGCAATTAGAACTATTAAACTTAAAAGTGGGAGAGTGAGGGAATTTTCAAAGTCACAATTGACAATGATATATATCTCGGAGCATGTCCCCCCCATGCAGAGGGTATTTTTTAGCCTTCACTGATCAAAGGCTCAAATGTGAGCATGTTGCGTCACTTCGGTCCATGTTCGTCGGTGCGTAAACTTTTACACTGGTTCATCTTCTTCAAAATTGCGATGATTGCGTTTGGCCCATTGGCAGAATGATCCTTGGGGAGGTTGGGGATTTTAAAGGTTCTCAATGTTAAACCTGCCCCCCGCCCCCCGGGGGGGACCTAGGAAGGCAGGGCCCTAAATGAGGCCAAAGTAAAAGGTAGTTTTCAAACATTCTTATTGTCTTAGATCCAGGCAAATAGTTTAGCTAAGCACTGTGTATGATAATGTACTCTATATGTGCTGAATTAATGTTATTATGACAATTGCATTAGGGTGGCGCCCGGTTTGGCCTTTATGGGGGGGGGGGCAACAATTTTTGGGGTAGGGCCTGATGAGAAATAATCACATTAGTCTAGGCGATCGGATGCAAAATATGGTAAATTGTTAGTTTATGATAAAGCTATGAATTTGCGCACAATATATTTGCGGCCATATCTGATTATTTTCAAAGTGAGAGCAACGATACGGCATGTTTCCTCGAGCAACGGGGTTTGCATAAGAAACTTACTTGACCATACGCAAAACGAGCAATTTAAGCATATTTAGTCCATTTCGAAAGAAGATGATGCTTATATATTTTGGGTTTTAGCATAAACTATATCTAAAAACATGATTCGAAGCCACCACTGTAAGGTGTGTCAACAGAAAAAAAGGTGATTTGTTTGTTGCTAGGCAACGGATATACCATAAAGGTATATCATTTTAATTGTTTATTAAAATGTTTCAACTAACAATATGCAGCAAGAGATGTATTCGGGTATATTATAAATTTGTACAGATTTTATCGATCGCGATGTTAAATTTGCACAATAATGTAATTTCTTTAATTGCTTCTCTTAGTGACTTTTTCCATAGCCAGCAAGAGCTTGTCATGATGAGAACAATCCCGGCATTATGGGATCATTAAATTTAAACAATTTCTTATGAAAAGCAATGCATATCTTCTGGAAAGTGGTGACAATTGACTATGGTGTTTTATATTACCATACATCAAATTAAGGCAATTTGTTGACGGGCAAATATTTTATGAAAAAACACAGCTGTTTTTGGGTCTCACAATAAATATTTCTCACCATAAAACAGTCTTAAAGTCCATTAAGTTTTCAGGCATTGTAACAATCTCCTGTGCCATGTGCCGATAAGCAGTGCATATTGAAGTGATCATAACATTTGCTTTCTCTTCAACACTGCTCCTACATGGCACTCAGAGCTCTGGGCAGGACTATATTGTTCAAGGGCCTCCACTGTTTTAGGCAGTACTTATCTCACGGAGTAAGAGGAGCTTGGCGGCATGATGCTAATTGTAGTAGCAGGATCCCCAGTTAGTGCCCAGCCTCTGCACAGTGTAACCTCTGATAATGTTCTTAAGGGCAGCCTTGGTGGAGGAAAAACGACATCTTGACATCCTTTGTGTGCAATACAAGCTTTCTAAAAGAGGCGATGTGTGAAGTATTAGAAAGCACTCAGTCTCTTCAAATACCTGGTTTTAGGTGTACTCGTGCAGCTCTAGAAGGCTTCAGGGGAGTTCGTATGATAGTCTAGCTGCCGCACATTTCCCTAGCTGTTTCTTTCAAGGCAATAGGACATGGAATTCCCAGAGCTGTGAAAATGGGACATGAGAATACTGATGATTTTTTGTGGGACCAGGTTGAAGACCACTATATTATGGTGGAGAGTAAGTGACATTTTGGCATCTTCGAAAGCAGCTAGAAGTACGACTTTCTAGATTGCTGTTCAGTCACTGCTGGCACAATTTTATCACATCATATAGTTGATCACAGAGTTGTGAAAAAGCACTGTTAGACGGCATTCTAGAACATGTACATGATTCTTGGAATCTCATTCTTCATGATTGCAAGGAGTAATGCTGGATTTGTCTTGTCTGCCGGTAAACATAGTACAACTGGACCGATCGATTAAACAGACAGGAGGGTTTTCTTACCGTGCTTAACTACTAAGTCATATAGAGTTTGAGAATTTCATCATGGTTGCCATATCAAGCGAAAAGGTAAACTTTTGCGAGATCTTTGGAATGGGACTGGCACCTCAAACATGCGCTATGTTGGCTTAGGTCCATATGTTATTCGCTGGTCTGTGCTTTTAGACGGCTTGTCATGTGTTCTGGTACCAGAAACTAGTTATAACTTCGCTGAGTTTTTGTTGCTTTCAATATGTGTGGGACAAACACATCAGCAGCACAGTTGCCAAATATCTTTCAATGTCCAGTTCTAAGAACGTTCACGACAACACCATCCATGATGATCACATCCGTCTCTGGCCTTAAATCTCATGAGGACTTGACATGTTGTTCAAGACACCCCATGAGATCCAACTTATTCCCCAGATGTAACTCTCCGTAGAAAGAAAGAGTGGTGGAAATGGATGATTTCATGGCTGAAGAAATTGTCTTTTCCTCATCTCTTGTTTGGCATGCAACATACCGTCTTGCAAAAAGGGGATTCACCTTTGAGGAGTTTGGCCCATGTCTCTGCTTGTATCATGTGCTTGTTCGTTGAGCAGTACGACTTTGTTCGTAGTGATGGTTGGTATTATTGGTTGATGTTGGCGCGGAGTCGCTCATCCACAACTATTTCATACTCTTCTTGATTGTATTGTGGTCAGACACTCAGCTTGTCTCCATGATTTCCAAATTCAAAAGGAGTGCATTTCATACCCACATTCGAGTTTTATGTCATCCTTTTGTAATCACCCATCTTTCTTCCCATTATCATTTCCATCTTTCTTAATAGCTGATGTAATGACTGAGACTCTTTTCTTTTAGTTGGATTTTTCCATTCTCTTGAGTTTGATATGGCTGTGTGTAATATGTTGTGGCTCTCAAATCTCAGTTTCTCCGACATTATCTTACAAACTGAGCTACATTCCTGGCGTGTATAAAACCCTTTACGATAGTAACGAAATATGTAATAAAATACGTTACAATGTTGAATAAAATTGGTCTGCAAACAACAAATTTGCATGGTTGCCAAGAAAAATATGTTGCCTAGTACTGTTTCCCTATGGATATGTAAATCTACGATTGCTCCAGAGTCGGTGTTGGTATGAAGAGGACGCTAGCAGTATATTGAATAGGAACATAAAATATGAATTCGCAGATAATAAAATTGGTCTCGCTAGGTTCTTAGCATGTTTGCGTTGCTATGGAAAATATGTTACTTAGGCAACGTTGCTAACGTACATAGTTTGGCCGTTGGGTCCACACATATAATGAAAATAGTTTAAAGTATATTAGTGAAATACATGTGTGCCAATTTCAATGCTTTTATCTTCTGAACAATTTTCGCAACCGATCGCCATATAACAAGACATCACATCATACGATTTATAACCAAATTATCGGTGAGAATGACTCCTTAGGAGGGATGAGAGAATTCTGAATGAGTAACAAAACGCTGCCCCCTCCAACCGCATCGGGGGCCCTAGGACAGGCCCATAAGACCACAAATACTAAACTTTTTATTAACACACAAGATGCATTTCGTAATCCAAAATTATGTCGGTAAACACGCAAGAAATACGCAACCGTCGATTGAACTGGCGTACGTTGGGACGAATTGAGCAGCCAATCCGGAATGAAGTGATATGGCCGATGAAGAGATTATGCTCAAAGACAGCTAATAGGGGGGAGGTACCAGACGATTGTCATAAGTTGTTGTATACAACCCAAAGACCATGCACTGAAATGTTGCAACAAAGAACATATCCTCACATGAGAACATTTTATTTACTGTCCCTAAAAAAAGAGTAGCCAGCCTGTGTTTCCATGTTGTACATATCTGCATAAAGGTGTATCAAATTAAATTGTAACTGACTGATAAGCCATTTGCTGTGATAACGGCAGATCTCCGTATAGCAATCGATGGCCGTATAACGAGAGACGCAAATAGATGCATAAAAAGGAAGACCCCTAAAGTGCTATTCAGCGGGTCAACAAGCTGCCACCATATGCTATGTAGCCGTCCAAAGGTCAAATGAACGTAAAATTGGACATGAATAACCACTGCTAAGTTTTGATTGGTATCGGCCCATTTGTGGTTAGGATGGTAGATGCCCTACATTATAGTGACCGGCAATGTTAAATTGCAGGTCAGGTCCATAAGTTGGTCAACGGTCAAATGCTTAAGATACTAGGGCATGACTTATTTTTATAAAAATGATGTAGCAATGGCATTTATGTAAGCTTGGCAAAACTCAGCTAAGGCGGATGTGAGGTTTTCAACTGGTTCATTTGGCTCCTTGGTGCCTCACGATACATCAGCTACAAATGCCAAAACTAGATTTGTAACTGATGTTTTTTTTTCTATGGGTACAGTAGAGAGTTTGCCGAGAGCTCAGTAAATGCTGTTGGGCCGGCCGGGGGCTCTTGTTATTTCGCCTTCGTGTCTTTCGTCACACTCCCGTGTCCCCCCCCCCCACCACTCTCGTCCCATGAAATCCAACGCTCCTGGTCTACCCTGTCTTAAAGATCATGAAAAAACTTCAGTACATATCGGAACTCAGTCAAACCCAAACTTATCCTACAGTACTACGCGAGGTACAGTCACACTATTTAACTAAGATTTATTTTCAGACCTACATCTAATTCACTGCATGGAGCTACTATCTCCATTTTTTTCTCCACTTGTTTCCCTGACCTAAGAATAAAACATCATTTTGCATGAGATTTGGAGGCTGGGCGGTGTTAGATTTATGATAAAAAGTTTATACATGTAGCTATGTTGTGGAATAATAGTTGATGCTTTATTGCTATCACTTTCACATTTGTAGAAAGAAGTATGTTTTGTGGGTGACTCAAGGATGATGGTGTATGGGGGAGGAAGGAGGTGGGGAAGTCATAATACTACTGAAAGGTATACAAAGGAACAGAAGGGGGGTAGATCAGGGTGGGGGAAATTTTTCCCCCTGTTTTTTGCTTTGTGCTCCCTATCCCCTTTGCCCTCTTTCCCCCTCCCCCTTCCTTTCTTTTGCCCCTCTGTAACTCCCTGGACACACCACTGATGCTGACATGAGACCTTGACAGACAACATCCTTTGTGCTAGTGTTTGTTACCATGGATACCTGGCTCCTGGCAGGTGTGTAATGTAATATTATCCGTCTTGGCAGATGGACGCGTACAAACGGAACAAAACCGAAGTCCTCGATTCAAAGGCACCCCCTCTGAGCGAGCAGGCTGAAAATATTCTGACAAATATTCCAGTGGCTACATATTGTCCCGAAATGACGTGATCTTGGCATTAAGTTCCTGAATGTTGGCCTGAGATGATGTCTTTGATCGTTGTCATGGCAACTGGGAACCCAGAGTCGTAGTCCATCTGCATTGGCATGAGAGGTGATTGTTGACTGTCAGTTGGTGATGCGTCGCAAATAGGGAAACATATGCATGCGTACATATGTGGAACTGTGAGAACATACAGTGCGTTGACTCGTTCTTGGCCCAGAAGTGTCATTTTATTATCCCTACATAATTACTGGGTGCCTGTCACTGTCAGTGCTGGATGTAAGATTTTGAAACTGTTGTACAATATCTGTGATGCATACTCACACATGCCTAGTGGATATCATTTATATTCAAGGTTGTCTCCGCTTGGATGCATATTTGTTATCCTTTGTGAATTTCATGAATTCCGTTGACCTGGAGCTTATTCGGGCGAGAGGCGATAATTTCACTTCCTCTTCATCAAGATTTTGATACATCGCTGCCAACATACTGTATTAACATTCGTCTCTGTGTTGCATAAAGTGAGGAATGTGCAGTTAAATTGAAATTTTATTGAGGTACGTGTCCTCAGTGGCAGGTTGATCATGGTCAAGTGTTTTTCGCTGGACAATGGCCACAGACGGAGTAAATCAGGTAATGATAAACGGCGACAGATGCGAAGTAATGTCACAAACTGTAAAGCCTATTATTGTGGATCTTTGTATTCTGCGGTGGATTATTGTCAGACCTAAATTCCAGCTTTATTGTGACGGCATGCATGGATTAATACAAACCTATTTATGCAGATGCACTGTGCATATAGACTTTGTTGTCAATTTGTCATTGTAAAGTGCAAAACACTTATAAATCTAAATTGTACATGCTTTGAGGGAGGAAATAAGGATGTGTATAGTATGCAATTTGTGGCATGTACCTGGTCACACTTATTTTGGTGTACTGTATTAAGTCTACATGCACTGAACCAAACTAACCTTGGTATTTTAGAAAGTGTATTATAGATCTGTAAATGTACGGTGTACTCAGGAAATTGGAGAATTATCCTTTATTAGTGTAAATTTATCACTTCAAAAATAACTTGACTACCATAGTAAATAATATTTGTGACAATATTGTGTTGTGTGTACATGTATGATGTACACATATAATAGAAATAATAATTTATTTATGTGTGGGAAATAAACTGATATTCCTTATGTTCACATGGCTATGTACAGGAAAGTGCTGTAAATTCATTGAACAGCCAATTGTGTTATTCCTAACTCTTCAAGTGCATGTCATGTCACAACTTGTGTTTAGCTTTGATAAGCTTTAATAAGTTTTGCTTTCTGTGTAATGACTAGATGATATTAAAATGTGTCTTGAATGCACCATTGAATAATGTTCTCAGACTTTTTATAAATCTGAGCACTACATGCTCTTCCATGCTACTAGTATGATCTCTCTGATAAAGTCTAAAAATGAAGCCTGAAAAAATTGCACTTCCAAATGATTATCAAGTGCTTTTAACTCCCATTTCCAGTTTCCCCATCTATGACTGATGTATTACATGTATATTCACTCGGCAAAAAAAGTTCTTGGACACTTATAAAAGTTAAAATATACCATATAAATTTTTATTGAAAGGTACATTATTGTATATCAATATGACCAAACATTATTCCACTTCCAGTATGACATGAAGTTAACATGCATGGCTGATTACATGCATTAAACAATAGCAAGGTCAGTAAAAAAAATTGCAAGAAGTGGAGCAGTCGGTCTTTCTTGTGAAAGTTTATTGTCATAAGATTCATCACTCTAACACAAAAAATAAAGTTACAATGTCACTTTGAAAAGAAAAGAAAATTAGCCATCTATTCCACTGGAATTTTTAATAAAAATTAGTCAATGAAAAAAAAAGGTCAAATTTCAGTATCTTGACTAATCAAAAACAGTTCAATATCTTGTTTGTCCTCCCTGGCTCTGAATGAGTGCAGCACATCGACGTTGCAGCTTCGTCTTGAAAGTGCATGTCCAAATGATGCATCTCATGATGCATCTCTAAGCATTTCATTCAAATCATAAACACCTGTTGAAATTGTTGAATGTATGCGTACAAGATGGACCTGATCATTAGCATTTGAAGGCTCAATTTCTTGCAAGTTTTTTTTACTGACCTTGCTATTGTTTAATGCATGTAATCAGCCATGCATGACTGCTCACATGTTAACTTCATGTCATACTGGAAGTGGAATGTCTGGTCATATTGATATACAATAATGTACCTTTTAATAAAAATTATGTGGTATATTTTTAACTTTTATAAGTGTCCAAGAACTTTTTTGCCGAGTGTATATATTTTTTTGTTTGTATTACATTGATTCATGTGCTTATCTGCTATTTTGCTAGTGACAGCATAACTGTCTAAAGTTTTGTGTTCTATGGTGTTTATTTGTCCATACAAACACTATCATGTAGGTCTGTCATCAAAGTTTGATAACTTTTTTTAACCCGTTGGAGACGATTTGATTTTACTATAACACATTTTCCATTGGAGTTAAATCATACTTGGTCTCTAATGCTTAAATGGGGTAAGCTTCCACAATAGGCGTTTTCACATCAGCCTGATGTTTCAAAATAGCGCGCTATTTCAGATTTTGGAAATTAGCGCGATCGTAAAATAGCGCACTATTAAATAATGTGAATTCAAATTAGTGCGCTAATTTGAAGGCTCTGATCAAGAAATTTCTCGAGTAAAACTTGGGAAATTTTCAAACTAGCGCAATAATTTGTGAATTAGCACGCTATTTGATAATGTGAATTCGCTTCAGGAAATTAGCGCGATACATCCCATCAAGCCTAGCGTGTGTGACCCAACGGAAATGTTGACATTGCTTCGGCCCCGTTCCGCCCACGTCAGATCAGACCCGAGAAAGGGAATTAGAGGATATCGCTGTTCTCCTGCTGGAAACTGCGAGACCACCTTGATAATGAGCAGGAAAAATACGGAAAAATGTGTACATGTATGTTCCTTCTCTTCAATTCGATGAAATCTTTTACTATTTTTTGGTGTCGTCTCTTTTGCCTGGGCTTGGTCAACCTCTTAATTTCCGAGGGTAATGCAAAACAAAACAAATTCAGAAGAAGTCAGCAAGATTGTCCCACACCCAACACCGACTGCATGGGCATACATGGCTACTGGCTGCTGGTCTTGGCCCTAAAAATCTACCAGAATACGGCAGCAGCCTGTAAATTGCGAGATCAATCATGGGGGTTAATATTTTGAAGGCGCGCTTGTCTGCGCATGCTCAACTAATGAATTAGCTCGAAAAATTTTCAGGCTAATTCTCGTCGGGCTGATGTGAATAAGAAACAAATTAGTGTGCTATTTGGTGATCGAGAAAAAATCTCGAGCTTAGATTTTCATCGGGCTGATGTGAAAATGCCTAATGAAGATGCCTTCAAGAGTAAAAGCAGGTCAAATTGTCTGTTACGGATGTTTATAGATAAAAGAAGTTGAGATGCTTGGAGCCTTAGGCACTTTTATGTAAGCCGTATAACTTACGCCTTAGTGTGAAACATGTCATAAACCTTGCTTTTTACCAAGCATTAAAAAAAAGTATTTTTCCGATCACTTACATGTATATTTGACTCATAATAGTGGAATGTGATTCACTAATACTCAGCATGTTGACATTTCCATCAACACATATTGGTACAGTGTACTGCAGTACATTGTCGTAATACATGTACATGTAGGCCCTGTGTACTTGTCACCTCATACATGTATGATGATTTTCAGATTGTTATCTCAACCGTGCATGAAGTTGTCATAGATGTGGTTGATATGCTCTGTGATATGGCATCAATCCATATTTTGGATTGGGGAGACGAAAGTGAAAAAAAAATTTCGGCATTGCTCGCCAAATGTACAATTTTGTGCCCAAAAAATGAAAATAGGGTCGATTTAGTAGTATTTGTATGCTTAATTTAATGGTTTGTAGTGTCTTCCAATGCTTTTTAAACATATCCTTGCATTACATATTATTAATTTTTCAAGTTGTCAAAATTATTGTGGGGGGGGGGTGGGGAAGTAAATCAGTATGTTTCCCCCCCCCAAATATTTTCATAGACTGCCCCCTCTGCCACCCCAGGATCAACGCCCCTATTAATATAGTAAAATAAAGTTGATATATTTTATGTGATAATCTACTCCTTCACATTTGACCATCTTAAACATTTGATGCACATTGCAAACTTCCTTTCTACAACATAATCACAAGTAAAAAAAAAACCCAAAATGGGATAAATCATTCCAAACACATCATATCAACACCACAAAAATATTTCTATATTTTCTTTTGTAAGAAATATCTTTATTTTTTTTACACTGATTTGTCAGAACATGAAAAGAGATTTTGCATAAGAAATTTTGTCTGATGATCATTTAGATCATGATGTACTTGTACTGACAAATTTTCAAATTCATCTACCAAACTTGTCAAACATTATTGGGAAAGCAATTGTCCCACGTGCCTCTGTATGGCAACACAGTTGGATAGGTACATTTAGCTCAATGGACATTGAACATACTGTGTGCTGTGTGGTGCATATTTGTGACTGTGATACATGTACGTTAAGACTTAATGGTTCATGTCACTTGTCATCAATCAGTGAGCACTGTTTACATTGAATATTTCATGACTAAACAACCATGCACACTTTCAAGTACTGATGTACCTATGCAAAGTGAATAAACACACAATAAATCATGGAAATAAACTCTCACAATGCTTGAATCAAAATTGCAAAATAGAATGTGAAACACATGGCAGGGATATACACGTACAGCTTCAAGCAAGGTACAAGGCATCAGGACAAAGAAGGAATGTAATGCTTTCACTTTTCCTCTTTTTCCTCATCAGGTGTAAACGTCCGACCGATGGACAGCGACTCCGAGGACAACTATGGGGGAGACGACACCGACTACGGCACCGAGGGAAGGGGCAAGGACGAGAGGGGGATACCGATGTCGGCATCGCAGCCCGCCCTCTCCAAGAAGAAGAAGCACAGCATCTGGAAACAGTTTAAACACAAAACGAAACCCATGCGCCACCTGTCGCGGCACATGGGGCACAGACACAAGTCGCACCACAAATCCAACGGGAACTGGGACTCGGACGATGCACTCCCGCACGCCCAGACGTTTCCCGTCGGGGACCACGACGTGCGTCAACCCGAGCAGTATAACTCGTTGCCCCGGTCGCACCATTTCGGACAGACCCCGATCGATCGCAATAGGTTGTATGTTGAGGCGGACGGCAAGCAGCAATATTCAAGTGATTCGGACAATGCCTCTAGATTGAATAATGGAAGGACTAGTACGAGATTGCGTTCTTCTTCTGCACATGAACCCGTGTCTTTCGATAGTAATCAGGACTATAGGTTATCCAGGAGTTTCACTGCCTCGGGGTCGGACATCAAAGTGCGTCGTCTCTCTGCATCAGTAAGTATTGCGATTTTAACTCTATTTACTCATTTCTATCCCTGCAAACTCATCCACTTCTCGTTTGATTCATACAGCTGAGACTGCTGAGTGGTCATGATTTGACATTTTGGTTATTTTCCATCAGAACAATGAGCCAGGGCAGATGATGATTTTTTTTGGTCAATTTTTTGTTTACCGTGCATTGTGTGTAAACTTTTTCACATTTGGATGCTTGGATTTACACCAAGCTTGGCAGGAATGATCCTTCAGGGGGAGGGGATTCAAGGGTCCTCAAATGGTACACTTAGCCCGCAAGGGTCAAAATTAGGTAATTTTCAAGCATCTGCTTTTGTAGATCCAGAAATAGTTAGGCCAAGTCACATTTTGTGGATACCAATATATGTGACAAATAATTGTTCCTCATGACAATGCCGAGGGTGGCCCCTTTTGCCCCCTGAAGAGAATAACAGGTTGAGGGAGGGCTCTAAAGAGATAATTCACATATTATACCTTTAAACTGCATGATTTGATTTAGACCAAACGTGTCAGGAATGAATGGGTGGGAGGAATTGTTATAGTGTTATAGTGTTATAGTGTTATAGTGTGAAGATTCTTCACACTATAACACTGGCCCTCTTTATTTGCTGCCTTATTCAAAACTGTTCTTACATTAACCATTTACCTGAAAACTTTAGATGCCCATGTGTGACTGTCACCTTGGCTGACTTAGCTTTTTGTTCATCAATATACAATGTACAGTACTATGACCAGGAAAAGTATTCTTCATCCTTTGTGTGATGTGAAAAGGGTTAAGAATCTTTGCTGGAGCCATCAAATGAAGTCTTGCCCTTGTCACTGACATTTTAAAGCACATTACAATTGCTAATATTCCTTTCTACATGTACCAGAAAGCAAGTTGAAACACTTCTTCAAATTATCAATGCATGGAAAGACACACTTCGCCAGAATAAATTCATTTCGAAGTCGTCAGGACAATTAAGATACAAAATTCAGCAGTAACTTGATCAGCGATTTCCCCTTTCCAGTGCATTATGCTAATAAAATGTCATTATGTCAACTAAAGTGCAAAGATAATGCACCTCTTAAGTTCAAGTGGCAGCAAATTTACATGCATGTGCAAAAATTTGATGCTGTTGTGACATTTCAAGGGCTCTGTTGAGATGAAAAAAAAGGTTGGTTAGTGATTAGCCCAAGGTCAAGAATTTCTGTGAACTACAGTGTAATGTTGTATGTGCTAAAACACTTGTTATCTTGCTTATCGTCTCTGGGGTGACTAGACCTTATATCGTTATGCGCCTGGAAGAAAGTCATTAGCAAATGCACTAAGCAAAAGGGCATTAAAGGTATTGGCTAACATTTACCAAAATTATTATTTAGTGCTTTAAAAAAGTGAAAATCGTAAGTTGACCCGATTCACTTGCCCATTTCCTCCCATAGACTTACTGTGTGTACACGTAGGCTATTAAAACTCGCCCCGAGTTTTGTTATGCCTCCGCCCCGTAAGGGAGCCGGAGGCATTATGTTTTCGGGTTGTCCGTCCGTACGTCCGTACGTCCGTGGGTCCGTGCGTCCACACTTTCTTGTGAACAAGACTACTGAGGTACCGCAGGAGGGATTTTAATGATACTTGGACCAAGGGTAGACCACTAGGCAAGGATGAATTAATTAGATTTTGGGACAAATCCGTCAAGGGTCAAAGGTCAAAGGTCAATGAACTTTGTCCTAAAATGCCATTTTTTGCCTATAACTCCAGTTAGGAGTGCTTACTGTTGATATAATTGGGTGGTTAGGTTAAAAAACAAAAGACAAATATTTTGGTAGAGTCACAGGGGTCAAAGGTCAAGGGTCAAAGGTCAATGACCATTGTCCCCAAATCTCATTTTCGGCTTGTAACTTCAGTTAGGAGTGCTCAATGTTGATGTAATTTATTTTGGTAGAGTCACAGGAGTCAATGGTCAGGGTCAAGGGTCAAAGGTCAATGAACTTTGTGCCAAATCTATAGCTTCAGTCAGGAATGCTAACTCTTGATATAATTAGGTAGTTAGCTCCTACATAGTGGGTGCACTGGGCGGAGGCATACCCATCGGCTGCGCGCAGTCGAACTTCTCTAGTTTATTCATGCATAACTTGCCATTGGCAGTGTAACTTTCTGAACTGTTGTATTCTAGGGTGTTTATTTGTTCATTTGAACACTACTATGTAGCTCAGATGAAGTTTGACAATTTTTTAAATTGAAGCTCCACAATGTTAGCCTATCACTTTAACAGTACGCCTCTAAATTGAAAAAAGGAAACGTATTTCATATTTTTGCGTAACATTCTGATAGAAGGACCTGAAAGATCACAATACTTTAATTTCATGAGAAATAAGTCCATTTTTTTTTCACGTTACAATCAATGTACTGTTAACATTATTTTGCTTAGAGCATTTGCTAAAACTTTCTGCCAGGTACATGACGATAATTGAGGTCTTGAAGCTAGGAAGCCAGATTTTGTTTTGTCCAAATTTTAAATTTCAAATGTCAGAAATGGTGCCACTGTCACCAGGTAAAATGATGGCTGTTCCATAATTTGTTATTGTGTTAAGGCAGCCATGTTTTTTGGCAGTCCTAAACATTTGATATTTTTAAGATACAAGGGCTTATCCGCCCAGGGATGTTATGTTGTTTGCAATCATCAGAGATAAAAGCCTGGGATGTCATCAATTGCACTATTTAACCCGTTGCCTCCGAGATTCTGAAAATCCCATAGAGTTAACACAGGCCACATCCGGTTCCCGTAGCCAACGGGTTAATATTATTTATGATGAAACATCCATGCAGACTTGTACAGAAGCCCAGTACATCACACAGACTACGGGGTTCTACAGAAGTCATTCTTCAGTCATACTTATGATAAACATTAAGGTTATCATGTCTACATATACCTCTGTCCCGAGCCTGTTTTATAGGCCTTATTCATTTTTTTCTCCTTTTGTAGTATGTCTAGTAATAAGACTAGGCACTGTTAGAACTTGCTCGGTCTGGACCCTTCGGGCCCAGGCGGCAACAAGTAGGGTCTGTGACTCAGACTACCCTGTCCCATGAAATACATGTTTTTGACCAGTACAGTATAAATGAAGAAAATAGAAATGAAGTGTCAGACCTCATTTCAAGATACTGAAAAACCAGAAATGTTCGCGAGCATTTAACTTTCGCGAATTTCGCGAGGAGTCAAGATTCGCGAAAGTAAAATGCACGCAAAAGATTGTGTATACACAACTTTTTTTTAATGCTAATACAAATACAAGTCAAATGATTTAAGATAATGGTGCGCGGTCACTTACGATGGTCGCAGTGCACTTCTACATCTGATAAAATGGAGTTTCAGAGGCATTAAAACAAATATTTTCTATAAATCGTAGTGATAATTTATTAATAAAACAACCAAATGCTTCTTCCTAGCAAATTTCGCTATATTTTTACTTTTGCATGGTCAGTGATTCGCGAAAGTTTCATGCACGCGAAATGGCCGTCGGCTCCTATTCGCGAAAGTTTCATGTCGCGAAAGTATAGTGTTTTACAGTAACCTTCATGTATTTCATTCATGGTCAACCAAGGGGAAAAATTATGTTGTTTCTCATTATTGAACAATACTGTCATAGGGGTTAATCTCTTCCTACCTTGAGTACGGATATTTTACAATTTTCACACTAACCTCTTCGTTATCAATGTTGAGCTTCTTATAGGCCTACATGCTTACTTTAAACCCTTTCGGCATTTATTGCTTAAAGGTACAAAGGTGTCACACATGCTGCTTGTTGTCTACATTTCAGACATCAAATTATTCTAAGATCGATGAGGGAATGTATTTTTGAAAACCATGACGAGACTTCGCAATCAGACCACCTGCCAGAACGAGAGAAAATGTCTTGTATTCAAAGGTCGAGAGTGTGGGAGACAGCTGGTTTATGTCTGCTGTCGCATAATGTAATCAATTTCTCTTTTTGTGAGGAGATGAATAAATTTCCACCTGTATATATTGGTATAACCGCCATGAGTTCAAATAATTATATCATTGATCAATACAAAAGTGAAATTAGTTGGGGAGACATATCTGAAAACATTTTACTTATTTATTCATTTATTTATTTATTTATTTATTTATTTATTTATTTATTTATTTATGTATGTATGTATGTATGTATGTATGTATTTATTTATTTATTTATTTATTTATTTGTTAATTTATTTACATATGTTATTTTTTCATCATTTTTCATTTTTATTTATTTATTCATTATTATTTATTTATTTATCTATTTTTTAATTTTTTTATTTATTTATTTATTTATTTTTTATTTATTTATTATTATTATTATTTTTTTTTTGGTGGGGGGTCTTTAAATATAGTTTGGTCTAGTACTGTAGACTATTGTAGTTTTTCTTTTATGAATGTTTATCATTAGGTTAAGGAGTGGGTTACCATGTCAGACAAGAAAGATACATGTAGAAGGACATTTATTTATTTACTCATTTATTCATTTATGTATTTATTTAAATTCATGTATCTATTTAAAGTTATGTATTTATATTTATTTATTTATTCAGATTTATTTAAATTTACTCATTGGGTTCTTGTTTACCCACGGTAACCCTATTAGTAATTTAGGTAAAGTACTGTTATTTTCTGGGGTCCTAACAATAAATTAACATACACTTACATGTATGTAAAACAAATCTAAATAGTGCACAAAAGTCAGAACAATTAGTCTGGCTTCCAGACACAAGAACTTATCCTATTTCCTAGAGAAATTAGGCCTACTACCATTAGTTTACTGAGCGACTGCCGTCGCATAGCACCCGCACTGCTACTTGTGGGGAGAAAAACTCACTTGGTCTGGAATCGAGACTAAACTGGCATACACATTCAAATTATATTTTACTTCACAGGATAATTGGTAAGACCTCTTGTAACCACTAACCAGTAACAAAACTTGTTTTAATATAATTTCTACAAATGTAATCATGCAAGCTTGCTAGCAAAATTACAGTACTAGCCTTTAAAAGTAGTAAACTTGTTTACACTTTAATGTTGAATTTGATCTATTACATTTTGTATTGCTGACTTAATTTGCTGACTTTTAGGAGACCACTGTCAGACCATTAAAAAAATGGTGTCATGTACTCTACTTTATTTTGGGGGACCTGTTGAAATATCAGAAGTTCTAAGAAAACTTAAATTGGAAAAATTCATTCTCCATGCTCTAAATAATTTTGTAAATGAACTGACATTATGCATCTTTATGAAAAAACAGAGGTGTGGTGTGAGATATGTGTTGTGGTTAAAAGCTTCACTTTCAAATAGAATAAAAGAAACAATGGCAAATATCATTGAACTGTATTCCAGGACGAGACAAGATAATGATTATGATTGATTTTTTCATCAAGCGAAAACACAAACCTGAGTGGGGACCGATAATTGAAACTATTATCAGACAAAATTATATTACTGGTGCTTCAATGAGAGTATGTGCAATTTCATTGTGTATCATTGTAAAGATAATCATGAATTTTTATCGAAGCTTGGTAAGCATGGTGTGTTTAATGATTTCGTGCCTGATGAAGCAGATACACCTTTGTCGTGAAGTGTTCAAAAAATCACAAAATGCATGGTACTTTCATAGCAAAGTGAGTTTGCCAGTGCATTCATGTTTTGTTAAGTGGGTAATAGCACCCTCTTGTGGTGATTGTGTGTACAGTGTACTGGACATGTAGCTCTGATTTTCTTGTGCAGCAGAACTACTCTGTATGTATTACAAATTAAGTGCATCAAAGTGTTATGATTTTGTATTAATTGGAATCACAAGTTAATTCTAGCAGCTCATAAGCTGTCAGCCTAACCAAAGAACTTAAATTTTCATGAATAGTAATGGGGAGTGACTTCGGTTTTTTTTTTTTTTAATGATTTGGCATATTTAGATCATTGTAATGGGGAAAAATGCTTGAGTAATATGAATTTTGTTACAGGAGAGTGAAACCCTGACATATTTACACATGCATTCAGAGAATACAAAACAACAATAGAAAGAAAATAGTGAAAGTTTCAGCAACTTTGCCTGAACCATTCAAGAAGTATGAATATTCAAAGTTGATTTTATTCTTATGGAGAATTCTTCTCTGGGACTTTTTTGATTAGAGTGTGAAGAACTCCCCATTGATGTTGTGCACTAATTTGTACTTTTTTCAACTTTTCATCAAAATGTTTTATTTCCTCTCACTTGCTGTTTCAGTAAGTGACAGCAAAAATGATTCTACATTCTTTTCTACCCGATAGGGCACCTTCTAAAGTGACATCTGAGAAAAATCAAAATTTGTGAAAAACTACCTGTACAATATCCTTCCATCTCTGCATAAAACATGAAGTGAGTTTTAGGTGTGCCATGCAGGGGCGGCGCCAGGATGAAACCTTAGGAGGGCGAAATCCATTGCCAAAAACTTTGCTGACAGCAAGCTAAACAGCACCTGAAAAGTTTGGGGGGGGGGCAACAATGACAAAAAGCATTCTTGCCTGCCAAATTTTTTTACGAGCCAAACAGCAT
>JZLH01S0105327.1:18095-38083 GCA_001188425.1 Eucidaris tribuloides | reverse complement strand
GGGTTAATCACAGGCAAATACACTCATGCTCATAATTATGGACTACTTTAAGAACATTTGAGAGGTTGCAATTTTTCCGTGAACGAGAATTAAACTTATTAAAATTAAACGAGAATGTAACATTGAAAATAATATTTTATTTCTTCATATCTGATTATAGTTTACCGTGATACAAATGAATATCAAATGTATTGCATTTTCTCAAATCCTCAGTCCGGCTAGATACCGGGTGGAATCTTTGAAATTAGTTATAACTTTTGTTTCTAAATTTGAGCGTAATGGCAAAATAATTAACAGCCGACAAACGCGTTATGAATGTTACTTTGATTTCATGTACAGTTCTCATTTGAGTTCAAAATAATTGTATCTGATGGTGGGTTAGTCAAATTTAAATATAAATCACTTATGTTTTTTTGATCTAGGAATAAAAATAACCAGCTTGTGTTAACATCTAATTACTACCAGGTGCCATTTCGTGGAGATGGAGTCGAAGTAATGCTCAATCTCAATCTCCACAGTGACGTAAGAGAGTGGATACGATTATAATACAGTTCAGTCCTGAGCGACATTGAGGCAAATCATAGAGATGGTGTTTTCGTTCCTTTTGTTTTGGAATAATCAGGGCGATTAAGGGCCTAGTTTTATTGGATCAATAGCCGACATACGAGTTGAGAACCTTATTGCAATTTCATTTGTACAACACCGACTATTAATTCAGTAATTTTGATTTATCGTTATATCGTAATCAGTTGTTTAATGATAATAATCTAGTTTTATTTCAGTGAAATGTTTATATTGATCTATATTCTTGATTTATTCACAGTATGATATCATCATGATCATACCGGTATTGATATTTATCAGCAAAACATGTACACTCCTGCTTATAATTATGGAATATTTTGCTGATACTTAAGTTCTTTCTCCTATATCGTCCAAAATTTTCAAGGCAAGTATTTATTTTACAAAAACGCCGTATGTGAAACAATTTTTGGATTTCATGAGATGACTAAAGTAAAAACTGAAATATGTTTGAGTGCAAAACCAATTTATTATTTTTTTAAATACACAAAAAAAATCTTAAAACAGTATAAAATTAAAGCAATAAAAAACACACAAAAAAGATCAAGTTTCATCTAATGTCATTTATCGTTAAATTGTCATCAGAATTGTCTGTTACAAGTTTAATAACGCACGTAACCACCACGTGACTCAACAACAACTCTGAATACCCTCATTTATAAACACATGTTCTAGCGTCGAGTCGGACGCTACAAAATGCTCAGCATTCCTAAAATTAGTTGGATTATACTCGTTTCACCTGGGGTGAGCAAATATTAATCCCAGATGTACCGTTCACAGAAAACACAGAAAAATAACAACTTCTAAAATGTCTCTAGGGTATTCCATAATTATGAGCATGAGTGTATTTTGATCCATGACTACGAAATCTTTAGTTATAGTCAGGTTCACTAAGTCGAAAAAGAGGCTTTCGTTCAAATTTCGTGGAGATTTGTAAATCTTTACATTTTTGGAAAGCTCAGAGTCCACTAAACATGAAGATCAATGTTGGCATTTGAATAGATCCAATCTAATGCCGCCATCTTGGATTTCAAAATGGCCGCCATGAGACAATTATGTTCACTATGTTAGGAGCCCATTTTTCGTTCAGGAGATTTGAAGCTTTTTTGTAGTCATTTTTGGAAAGAACTAGGTTCAGTTGATACATAGAGTCATGTTTCAGCCACCATCTTGAATTTTAAAATGGCCTCCATTTGTTTACGTACTGTTTTATCAATAACTCGAAAAGAAAACAGGTATGAAAGCCATATCAACGGATATACCTGTATTTTGGGGCAGAGGAACAAGGTGATGTCAGTAAAAATCGTAATTGATAACGTTATCTTGATATTCAAGATGGCTAACATTGAAAATACCTTGCTTCTTATCGTTCACTATGTTAGGAGCCAAAATTGTTCCATGTTGACAAAGATTTGTAACTTTTGGCATTTGTGGATAGATCTATAGATTATATTAATACAAATACGAATATTTTTAATTTGAATGGAAATCCCTTTCCCACCATCTCAAATTTCAAATTGGGCCCATTAGAGTTGTAACTGATATCTCGAAAAGTAAGATACGGAAACCATTTCAGTGGCTATACCTCTACACTATAGAAGTAGAAGGACGTGATGGAACCAGAACTTGTTTTTGGCTGTTATCTATATATTCAAGATGACTGCCATTGAAATTGCCTTGTATTTTGATTGGATCGATTATTGTATTAACTAGAATACATTTAGCAAAATAAATAATAGTGTAAGTTGCCGGAATTGAAACATCCGTCTCTATATCTAACCACATTTTATTTTATAGAAGTTAGGTGATCTTAGGCAATGCGTGGTTTCGGTGGTCTACTCCCTCGATCATTGTCAAAGGAACAGTCACATTGACGTCTGCTAGGCACCTGAAATGGATCATTCTGCCTGCATAGTGTACAAGTCCCCTGTTGTCAGCAACCAATCCTACACCCAGTCTGGTTCTAAACTTACAAATTAAGATCCCTTTCTGATTCCATAATGTAAAATGCATATGGTTATATTTCCGCATTTTGAAATTCGAGGAAAAACAGGATACACATGACACATCACCAATATTTTCTTTGTTGCTTTACATATGGCTATTTCATTTTATGCATTACTTAATTTTCGAACATGCCTGTTGATAGAATAATTTATATGAAGCACATGAGTGTAAGTATTTATAACTTGCGTTATGTCTATTGCGCTATAAACTCCTTACTATCTTGCTTGGCTCCATAGTATTTGAATAATTATATCGAGAATATTTTACAAAATATGTCGGATCTCAAGGCTATTTTGACTGCAACACTAAAATCATTCTAAAGAAACCATTTTCACAGTACCAAAACAGTTCTAGCTCGATTGTCATCGTCTGAAATACTGTAAAACATGATGTAAGGAGTGATAAACTGTTCGGCATTCAATAGAACATAGGTCTGTGCAAGAAAGTTTGGGCGACAAGCTTGCAACCACATCTGCATGTATATTGGGTATTGCCCTTGCCTAACAAAAAACCCTTTCATATATGGCATTTAGTGCATCCTCTCGGGAAAATTCTTTCTCCAGTAGATCTTAAAATGGCTGATGTGCAAAAGTGGGTTCTTCACATTACTGTAGGAATGGACTTTTCAGAATATACTCTTCTAATTCATGATAAAGATCTACATGTTAGTATTGTCATTGAGTCCGTTCCTCTTTATTCAATCAATCAAGTATAGTGCCATCCCTTAGAGTGGGGTTGATGGCCATGCGCCTCCATCGTCTTCGGTCTTGAAGCCTTGTTCTAACCTCTTTATTTATTAATCCAGTCCATTTCCTAATATCGTCAAACCAAGTTTTTCACTGGCTACCTCTTTAGCGTTTACCCTGTATAATTCCTTCATAACAAATTTCTGCAATGCTCCTCCTCTTATTATATGATCAGCATAAAAGCTGTCTCTTTTTGTACTATTCTTAGTTCGCTTTCGTTGTTGCTGATTTTCATTACCCAGTTTATTCTTTGCATTCTCCGCACGCACCACATTTCAGTTGATTCTTATTTACGTTCTGTATCCTTACATAGAGTCAATGTTTTAGCTTTATACAGCAAAGTGTTTTAGATTCTGCACCTCGGATCAAGATCCACCTTCCTACTAGATAATGCATCCTGCATTTTCATAAACAATGCTCTCGCACTCTCAATCCTCTGTCTTATTGCAGTGTCACATTTTCCAGCCTCTCTGACTGTCTGGCCAAGATAAATAAACCTTTTAATTCATTCTATTGCCGTACCATTGATCTGAATCTTGACAAAGGGGACTTCTTTCTTCCATGACACCACAGCAGTCTTTGTCTTAGAGCCGTTAATTAATGATGTCATCATAAATAAATATGCAGTAACGTGATTTTTTTTTAAGTGGAAAATGGTCATAATATGATGTTCTATTTGCAGCTTAAGTTAAACGGCTGCTGTTGTTTAGTGTGGAAGGGATAACAGTTTCTAAGAAGAATGTAGAGGTTAGATATTAATACGGAGATGGTGAGTCAACATTGACACTAATAGTATATCTAATGACGACAGCAGTAGACGGCAAGAACGTACATAAAATCAAATGAGGTCTAGGTACAGATAGTATAGATGATCGGGCTTTTGTCATGATAGCAATGACAAAAAAATTGAATTACAGTGATTACTTAACCAGCAACCAATGGTGTCGAGCATTGTGAAACTACCCCTGACTAAAGTTGCGCAATCAAGGCTGAAATTTGCAGGCATAGAATTAATCATGTGTTTGGTGAGAAAGGACAGGTTTAAAGAAATTAGTCAATTCGGGAAGGCAGAAGAAGAAGATGCAGAGCAAGAGGAAGCAGGGGAAGATACAAGTTGCTGCTCCTGCTGCTTGTTGCAGTCTGAAGATTTATATAATGTGCTTGTAAAGAAAAGCAACGACCGTGTATGCTCTTTCGGAAGTCCAGCCATTAACACATGGATCCATGATCTGCCGTTGAAAAGTTTCAGGAACTGCCTTTGCTCCTTGCCATCCAATGATGCACCAATAATATGTCACAGAGGCTGTAACCAAGATTAGCAGTAGTTTCTTATTTGGCTTATTTCTGAAAATAGCCAAGGAATTCAGGAAATCAATGTAGTCTCCAATTCAGATTTCTAACCATTGTACTATTGAATGACCAAAAGCACTCTTGGAGTATCAAATCGCTGATTTACGTCAGCATATTTGTTATAAATTGGTCTTTGTATCTGCTAGATCAGCTGTAATAGTCAAGCAGTTGAATATACTGAGATGCAGAAATAGAGACAAATCAAATGTGTTACCTTCAAATATTTTCATCTTAGTCTGTAGATTTATTCTATCATGTCTTTCATAATTTTCCCCTAAAACCTGCATTTGTGTACAGTATCTGGAAACAGATCCCAGGCTTTTCAACAGAAGAGACTAGTTCTATACGTGAGCGGAGCACTTTGAGCTGATCAGGGAGGAAAAACAAACAGGAAAGGCCATCTGTTTTTGCATTGATATTGCACTACAGTGTTTGAAGACGATCAAGGGGGGGGGGGGGTCGCTTGGACCCCTGGATCCGTCATTGGTGTCTGCCCTTTTAGTCAATTTATACTAATAAATCACCCTGTGTAAGTCATTTTGCTAATCCATATGAATGGATATGCAGTCATATCATTATTTTTTTAGTGGCAGCCATCTTGGAATCCAATATGGCGCACATATCAACACTGACTGCTATTTCAAGTTGTCTTTCTTTGCACCAATATCTCTATATTCTTCTAAATCAACGCAATATCGCAGTTATTAACTCTAACTGCACGAGGGGGGGGGGGCCTACGAGGCCCCCACTCGACGTTTCGTGCGATATACCCGCAACGCGAAAAGCTCTCGCCGCGAAGTTTCGTCACTTTTTCCTCCGAATCTCCTGCATATTTTAAGACCATTTTCGCGACGTTCGGGTACATGGTTCCGGAGTTACGCATAATTTTAGACGTGCATGTCGCACCAAAAACGTGAATTCATGTACAATTTCAATACAAATTGTGTTTTCAGCCAAAAATCATAAATGTATGAATATTTTTACTGTTTCTCATTCAAATTGATTAATTGTATGCTATTTATGATCGCAACAGTGTCGCCGACAAATATCCTCGACAAAACAATGAAAAACGAAAGGTCGAAAAAACAAAGAAATATATAAGAAATTTAAAATACAGTAAAAAAAATAAGGAATAAATTTGGATATCGTAAATTTTTGGTGGTGCATTTGCTAAAAACACTACAAAGAGTATCCAGACCAAAAATTAGCACATTTGGAGTTTTATTTAGTGATTTAGAGCAAGAAGAAAATCACGCATAAATTAGCATAATTAATCGAACAACATTATTTCTTTAAAAAATAACAATACAATTTTCTAGAGTACGTGATAGGAAATGTGCGTGCCGATTTTCGTCGCGATCGCGCGGTCGACGGCCGAGATTAGTAAGAGTTAACTAAGATATTAACTGAAACAGGTGTAAAATGGTGGCCATTTTGAAATCCAAGATGGCGACCGTAAAATGAATTAGTGCAAATGCCAACATTGGTTTTGGTGTTCAGGAAGGTCAAATCCTGCAGAAAATGCCGTTAGTTGCAAATCTCCACGAATATTGAACGAAAATACATAAGGCTCCTGACTATTAGTATTGATATCGAATTAAGGTAGTGGTATTCAGGGGTATCGATCCTGGGGTGCCAAGGGGGCAGTTGGTACCCCAATGAAAATATTGGGGAGGGGCAAACATATCGATTTGAACCCCGCCCCCAATAATTTTTGACAATTTGAATAATTCATACTTTGTAATGCAAAAAAATTTAAATAGCATTGGAAAGCACTACAAAACCATAATACAAGCATACAACTATTATTAAACAAACACAATTTTCAATTTTTCGGTGCGCTTAGCTCGCTAAATTCTATATTACAAATTTAACGCGCGGAGCACGCCGAAAAGTTTTCACATTTGATTACACTTTTCCCCCCCAACCCGTAAAATTGATCGGCTCCCCTGGTGGTATACCGTTGACCGACTTGACGAGGGGAAGGTTTCGCACCCGAAAGTAATGCTGATATCTCAATCTTTACATTAGAGGGTTGATACAACAAATCTCTCTGAAAGGTATTAAAGATTTGACAGGAGGTAGTGCCTGTAAATTGCAGTTTAGACTGAAAGATCACACTTCTGCTTTATACCGTTATTGACGTTAATAATACACTTTCACTATCAATAAATTCCCCGGTCCTCGGAAGGCAACGGATGTAATCATCGCTATTTGGTTATGGGGAAAAACTGTGGCGTGGAAATGGAGACAATCCAAAGCGCGAAAATGCAGTCTGATACATATTTTCAATTATCAATATTATCAGTGTCGTAGTAATAACTGGAAAACGGCAGTCTACAGGTGGTTATCGCAGATAGCAACGTGGTTTACTGTTCCTGCCGTATATGCTGCTGACTATAATTTAATAATCTGTATTACAAAAATCATTAAAATTAAAGCATATATCACTGTCTATAAAATTTTGATGGTTCATACAGTAGTTAATTATACTTAACCAAGATGAAAATGAATATCATAGGTATTACCAGTTTTCAACGTCCTCAGTTCTTATAAGATACTGAGTGGTGGAATCATTAAAAATGATCTTTCTTTTTATTTTCTTGTTTTTAAATGTGAGCGTTATGGATCAATCGATAGTTAACAACCCATATATCCGTTATGAATGCTACTTTGATTTCTTGTGCACTTCTTGATTGATATTAAAATAATTCTACATGCATCTGGTGGTATATCGGTAAACTGTATACTATCATTCGGTCATGTCGTCGTGGCATATTACGAACCGGCATAACAATCAGTCTTGTGGTGCGGCAAACGGCAATTCGAAGAAATCGCGTTTGAAAAAAGTGCACTTTTCCAGACAAAAAATTTCTTGTTTCTCGCTGTTAACAGATGACTGAATTTTAGCAAAGTGACAAATATAAATACTCAGTTTCTGGCTTACTGATTTTTTGAGGCCAATATAAAATTATAAATATATTTAACGATAAAATTGTTTGGCAGTTCGTAAAATCCATTGCTTTCGCGTAATCGCATCGTTTTTGCGTGTATTGCCTATGGACGAAACAATTTCGCGTTGAATTGTTCGACGGTTGCGTAAACCCCGCGCGCACAACGTGCGCGCATACCTTTGTGTACTGTTTGTCGCTCGCACGCAAATTGTTCGACGGTTTCGTAAAACCCGCGCCATCACGTGCGTGCATACCTCTGTGTGTAACTGTTCGTTCGCTTGCGCCCTGTTTTAGCGAACCGATAAACAATTTGTGAAGAAATGGGGTGTTTTTAATACTCGTATATTTCAAAAGTAAACATTTTTACTGTCTGAAACTTGTGGGACATGAATAGTTTTATATTATGTACTTTCATAATAGCGATGAAAACTCAAAATCGAAAATTTGACCGCCAAAAACGTGTTTGGCGGTTCGTAACAAGCCCAGCGACAAAGACTGTTATCGTCATACATATACTGCTTGTGTTAACATCAAATTGACGTGGTGGTGTACTGTAAGGCGACCCATTTCGTGGGGAGGGAGTCGCATCCAGCAGTAATGCTGAATCTCATTCTCAACGGTAGAGTCTGATAACAGTATAATACATTTATCTTTACTGAATTTCTCGAACGACATTGAGTCAAATCATAGAGACGATGTTTTCTTCCTTTTGTTGACGAATATTTGAAACGAAATGCATACTTTATTCGATGAACAGCCTACATGTGGGTTAACAACCTTATTTTGATATAACCTATACAACTCGGACTATGAATTCAAAAATTTTGAATAATCATTTTAATGATTTATACCGATTTTTCATTTAATGATTGTTTCATGCTTAATTATGTCATGATTATGTCATGATTAACTAGTTAATAATATCTAGTTGGATATAAGTCAGAAATCTCCTGCTCCTGTGTTGATATCGAATTGACGTAGTGGGGTACCGTAGGCTGGCTCATTTCGCACGGAGAGAGGCCCGACTAGTTGTAAAGCTGATAGTCCAATCTCTACATCAGAGGAGGATACAAAGAATCTTTCTAAACGGTATTACAGACTTGACTGGAGTTAGTGCATGTTGATTGCAGTTTGGACTATAAGATCATACTTTTGCTATATCCCGTAATTCACGTGGATGATATACTTACAGCTGAGTTAATTTCCCCAGTCCTTTGAAAGCGTCGGATGGAATCCTCGCTATCTTGTTGTTGCCAAGAAACCTATGCCGTAGAAATGGAAACAATCAGAACAATAATGCAGTCTTACATATTTGATTTATCATTATATCGTTAAATTATCCATTGTTTAATGATAACCATCTACTTTTGTTTCAGTGAAATATTTATATTGTTAATTTATTCACAATATATATCATATTTTTATTCAACTGGTTAAGTTTGTTTGCATTCCTGATTGGTTCAATGTCTGTCACATGACTTTTTCTATTTTGAGCACCGCCTGCGAGGAGTGTAACGACCGGTCGTTACACAGTGTAACGACCGGTCGTTACACAGGCGTGCGTATCTCGAAAGTCCCATTTTACACGTAATGCTATACAACTTACGCGCGGAATCCGCAACCGTATACGCGTCCGTCTGTGGCGGAGCTCGCCAAGGCTGCCACTCGTAGGGGAAATCCCCTACCGTAGGGGATTTTGGACGTGCGTAGGGGGTAGGGGATACCTACGGGGAAAATGACCTTCCGTAGGGGAAATGTAGGGGGATTTGATGATTTGTAGGGGATGTAGGGGGTTTTGACAATTTTCAGAAATATTTGTAAATTTTCCAAGGAAATCTGATTATATTCGCCCATTTTGTCCCTCTCCGCCGAAGAAATTGTGATCAATATTTTGCATTTCTAAGGATATTTTTTAGTGAAAAACATACCTTCGTAGGGAAAAAGTCGATTTTGTAGGAGAAAACATGGGTTCCTATGGGAAAATATGGTCAATTAGGGGTAGGGGAAAAGTGGTGTCCGTAGGGGAAAATACGCATGCGGCGTAGGGGGAAATCAAAATTTTGAGTGGCAGCCCTGGAGCTCGCTCGAGCTAGCTCGCTGCATGCATGCAGCTAGCTAGCTGCGACGAGCTGGCCTCGACGACGACGCGCAATCTGAGAAGTAGATCTATGCAGCGCTTCGCGATTCGCTAAATACTGCGCAGAATTGTCATTAGGCAAAATGGCTGAGCTGCCTAGATTTCAGCTTGTGAACGAGGATGGACTTGAGGCTCTAATAGAGGACATAGACAGTAGAAATACAAAAAAACAAATAAAATATGCCAACCGCGTTTTCGAGGAGTTTTGTCAGCAAATGAAAATCGATCTAGATGCGGAAATAGCGACGGGAACCGATGCTCTTGATGCCGTCATCGGAAAATTTTATGCCGGGGCCAGATCCAAGAGCGCTGAACTGTACAGCACGCGTACACTGTTCGCGTTGAAGTTCGGCTTGCACCGCAAATTTCTGTCCTCCTACAAACTGGATATTACAGACGCAAAGAAGTTCCCTCAAAGTAACCGAGTGTTCAAGGCGATGTTGGGGAAGTTGAAAAAAGAAGGTAAAGGATGTGTACAGCATCACCCTGCAGTTACACGAGAAGACATGGGGTTAATTCAAAGTTCCTTCGATCTAGATACTCCCCAAGGACTTCAGGACAAAGTTTTCGTGGATGTCATGGTGTATTTCGCGAATAGAGGCCGAGAAAACTTACGGGAGATGACTCCGGATGATTTTGTTGTTAATACCGACAACAATGGCCAACAGTTCGTTACCTTGAGAGATACAGCTACTAAAAATCACCCTAACGATGAGGACAAAAGCCAGGGTGGCGTAATGAAAGCGACACCAGGTCATCGTCTCTGTCCAGTGGCATCGCTGGTGAAGTATAAACAAAAACTTAATCGAAATTGTCCTGCTATGTGGCAGAGAGCAAGTAGTAGTCGTGCTGTAACGGAAGAAACTGGCACTTGGTACGATAACATGCCAATCGGCAAAAACACTTTGGGAAAGTTCTTTCACAGAATTTCGCGAAATGCTCAGTGTAGCACGAGTTACACGAACCACTGCTTAAGGGCAACTAGCATAACAATCCTGGACCGAGCAGGATTTCCTTCTCGCGATATCATGAGTGTATCCGGTCATACATCTGAAATGAGCCTGAAAAACTACGCGAGAACGGGCGATCATCAGAAAAGGAATATGTCGGACAGCATATCAGCGGCTCTAGGACGACCACCAGCGTCGACATCAAATCAGGACCAGGACCAACAACCGAGTCGAGCTATTATTCCCATGCCTAGTAACGCGAGTACAACAAGTCCCGTTGGATCCACTACACTCGGTCTAGTTACAGCCTCCACGACATCTCCTGTCATCAGTCATTCAAATCTGAATGTCAGTAATACACAACGCAGCCAGATGACAACTTTTCACTTTCATAATTGTAAAGTGAAAATTTACAACAAGTAACGTTACAATGCCAACAATTTTGTACAGTGTACAGTGAGTTATCGCGTTTTTCGTGATTTTGGCCCTGGCCTAACATTTTCTTATTGAATCTTACGAACGGTTTAATGTTGTTATTTGATCGCGTTCAACTTTGAGGTTAAGAGCCCAGAGTTAAGACATTATCCATACAGATGTACTGGACCTGGACTTGTTGACTTTTGCTGTGAGTTTATGGCCATGGATAATTGGCAAAAGAACTTTTGCAACTTACTGTCAGTTTTGTTTACGAATACGACGTTGTTTGCTTATGATACTGCTATTGTTAACTTTCTGCTGGAGCTGGATCAACATTTTCAACAGTATGCTTGAGCTGAATTTTCAAAGTGTAGCCAAATTTTGTGCATCAATAACGAGAACGTCTCAACATGTGCATCCATACGCGGTGAGTAACGTAGATCTAAAATTTTCTAAGTTAGACAATAGGCCTAACGTTACATGTATTTGTTTACTTCTCGCGGATATCGGCGCTAGCAGCGCAGCTGTAACTTCACGCGTATTTATCTAGGTCCGCCGTGCGCCCGACTGATCCAGGCACGCGCGCGCGCCAAAGGTTACTGACATGCCGATACGTCGATATCTCGCGCACTATGCCTGGTTTACGCATTGCGCACATCATCGAGGGGCCAATTTTGTCTAACGTCTGCGCACGCAATCCACGCGAAGCGATTGTGTCCATGTCCATCAGAAATCAAAGCCCCCATGTTTTTTTTCGTATATTAATTGGCAACGGTTTCCGGGACGTTGAATAAAACAAATAATGACTGTGATGTCGGCCGTTGCATCAAATTACCGGCCCTCGTTTGTCTTGAAAAGGATCATTTTTCCCTCGACTTCGTCTCGGGAAAAATAATCATTTTCAAGACAACCTCGGGCGGTAATTTGATGCAACGACCTCCGCCCAGTCATTATTTGTATAATATTTATCAGCAAAACATGTATTTTGATCCATGACTACGAAATTTTAGTTAGTGTTGATATTGAATTAAGGTAGTGGTATGCAGGGGCGTCGATCCTTGGGTGCCAAGCCCGGGGGGGCCAGTGTCATTACAAGGTGTACACCATGCGCGTGTTTGGACTTTCAAAATGGACCCTAAACACGTAATTCAAAGTCGATCTCAGAATACCCTAAACAAGTAATGTAATTATCGGCGATCTCAAAAGATACCCTTTTCAAGTAAGCCTTCTGTTAAAAGTATACCCTTTTTTCCCGATTTTGGCGATTTTGATACCCTTTTCGATGTACGCGCGTACATCGTCCCACCGTGAAAAACAACCCTTTTTACGCGTTTTTTCACACGCGCATGGTGTACACGTAGTGGTATGCAGGGGCGTCGATCCTTGGGTGCCAAGGAGGCAGTCCTCACCCCAATGAAAATATTGGTGAGGGGGCAAGCATATCAATTTGCCCCCCTCCCCAGTAACATTTAAATTTGAAAAAAAAAAATCATACTATGTAATCCAGCATGTTTAAGGCAGGGGATCTCTTTTGCATACCTAAAATTAACATTGTATAAATACAATTGCATTTCGAAGAAAATGCCATCTGGGAACCATTAGCAAAATATAGGAGCTAGAAACTCAGTTTTAGTGGAATGATAGAGGACCGTAAGACTCTGACATTTGAATTTGTTCTCGCTGAGAAAAACAATCCTGCCATAGAAAGTACACTAAACGGCTATTGTTTCTCTTTCGCATTTTCAAATTCTGGTAATAACTGCCCCCACATTTTACAGACATGCCCTTCCTAATAGCCTGAGGGCATGGTTCATCTTTTCCTGGTCTGCATGGATGTTTGCAAAAAAATCCCGTACTTTAAATAGCATTGGAAAGCACTACACAACCAATTTAAAACGCATAAAAATACAATTAAACAAACACAATTTTCGATTTTTGGCGGCTTTGCGCGCTAAATTCTACATTACAATTTAACGCGCGGGAAATGCGCGAAATTTTTTCACATTTGTTTTCACTGTTGCCCACCAATCCGAAAAATGGATCAACGCCCCTGGTGGTATACCGTTGACCGACTCGACGAGGGGAAAATATCGCGTCCAATAGTAATGCTTATACATGTATCTCAATCTCTACATTAGCGAGTTGATACAACAAATCTTTCTCAACGGTATTACAAGTTTGACAGGAGGCAATACTTGTAAATTACAGCTTGGGCCTAACAGATCACACTTTTGCTCTTTCCCGTTATTGACGTTAATGATGTGTTTTTAGTAACAATTAATTCCCCAGTCCTCGGAAGGCAACGGATGGAATGATCGCCATCTCGTTATGGTGGAAAAACTGTGCCGTGGAAATAGAGACAATTTAAAGAACGAAAATGTAGTCATATATTTTCAACTATCATATTATCGATAGCGTCATACATGGACCTGGGAAGCACCCCCAGAAATTGTTCAGGGGACTTGTATGTCTAGTTTTCTTCAAATTTGGCCGCTGAACGACTTTTCAGCTGTTGATTTGACCGTGAAATCGCGAAAAAGCAGTTGATTTGGCCGCAAAAAAGATTGGCCGCGAACATTTTCAACCCCCACCCCTCCCTCCCCCCCCCCCCCGGAGCGACTTTTCAGGTGGTGATTTGGCAGCGAAAATTTTTTTGGGCCGCGAAATTTTTTTGGGGGACCGCGAAAATAATATCTCTGCACCCCCGATGAAAAAATCGTTCCCAGGGTCCTGGCGTCATGACAACTGGAAAACGGCGGTCTACACGTGCTTATCGCAGATAGCAACATGGTTTTCTGTCCCTGTCGTATATGCTGTTGACTATAATTTAATGATCTTGCTGGTGACTATAATCTGTATTACAAAAATCATTAAAATCAAAGCATATATCACTGCATATAACATATTGATGGTACATACAGTAGCTAATTATAGTTAACCGCCTTGAAAATAAACATCAACAGTTTTACCAGTTCTCGACGTCCTCAGTTCTTGTTGCATACTGAGTGGAATCATTAAAACGACTTTTCTTTTTAATCTCTTGTTTTTAAATTTGAGCGTTATGGTACAATTTATAGTTAACAACCGATATATCCGTTATGAATGTTACTTTGATTTTTTGTTCACATGTCATTGAGATAAAAATAACTACACATGCATCTGATGGTATATCCGGCAATGTCACTTTCAATCGGTCATGTATCCATGACTGCGAAATATACAGCCTGTGTTAACATCATATTAACGTGGTGGTGCATTTAAATAGCATTGGAAAGCACTACAAAACCATTAAACAAGCATACAACTATTATTAAACAAACACAATTTTCATTTTTTCGGTGCGCTTAGCTCGCTAAATTCTATATTACAAATTTAACGCGCGGAGCGCGCCGAAAAGTTTTCACATTTGATTACACTTTTCCCCCCAACCCGAAAAATTGATCGGCGCCCCTGGTGGTATACCGTTGACCGACTTGACGAGGGGAAGGCTTCTCACCCGAAAGTAATGCTGGCATCTCAATCTTTACATTAGAGGGTTGATACAACAAATCTCTCTGAACGGTATTAAAGATCTGTCAGGAGGTAGTGTTTTTAAATTGCAGTTTCGACTGAAAGATCACACTTCTGCTTTATCCCGTTATTGACGTTAATGATACACTTTCACTATCAATAAATTCCCCAGTCCTCGGAAGGCAACGGATGGAATCATCGCTATCTCGTTATGGGGAGAAAACTGTGCCGTGGAAATGGAGACAATCCAAAGAGCGAAAATGCAGTCTGGTACGTATTTTCAATTATCAATATTATCAGTGTCGTAGTAATAACTGGAAAACGGCAGTCTACAAGTGGTTATTGCGGATAGCGACGTAGTTTACTGTCCCTGTCGTATATGCTGCTGACTATGGTTTAATATGCTGTATTACAAAAATATCATTAAAATTAAAGCATATATCACTGCCTATAACATTTTGATGGTACATACAGTAACAAATTATACTTAACCAAGATGATAATGAATATCATAGGTATTACCAGTTTTCGACGTCCTCAGTTCTTTTAAGATACTGAGTGGAATCATAAAAAAAAACTTTTCTTTTTATTTTGTTGTTCTTAAATTTGAGCGTTATGGATCAATCTATAGTTAACAACCCACATATCCGTTATGACTGCTACTTTGATTTCTTGTGCACTTCTTAATTGATATTAAAGTGATAGGCTTACATTGTGGAGCTTCAATTTAAACAAGTGTCAAATTTTGATATCTAAATTACATAGCAGTGTTCATATGGAGAAATAAACACCCTAGAATACAAAAGTTTGGGAAGTTACACTGCCAATGGCAAGTTATGCATGAATGAACAAAACTCGGGGCGAGTTTAGATAGCCTAGTGTACACACAGTAAGTCTATGGGAGAAAATGGGCAGGTGAATTCGATCAACTTACAATTTTCACTCTTTTAAAGCACTAAATAATCGTTTTGAAGTACATTTTTTCAGGACGACATTGTTAGACCTTATCAAACAAACAATGGTAGCACGGGGAATCATGTAGCTCAGATTTTTTTAACAGTGGTAAATGTTAGCCAATACCGTTAAAATAATTATACATGCATCTGGTGGTACATCGGTCAACTGTTACTATCACTCCGTCATGTATCCTCATTAATATACAGCTTGTGTTAACATGAAATTGACGTGGTGGTGTACTGTAAGGCGACCCATTTCGTGGGGAGGGAGTCGCACCCAGTAGTAATACTGAATCTCATTCTCAACGGTAGAGTCTGATACATATCAATTTCTAAGCGATCTTTTACTTTCTTCATGGTCTAGAGTTTTGTAACACAATGACAAACTGGAATTGAAACCGTCGTTTTGGGGACATTTTTTACCATTGTAACAAATCTACAAGCTGTATATACTATTGACACGCGATTTATGATAATCAAATGTTGATCTTTAAGGTTAGATCAAAATATGTGACCAAAGTCCATGTTATCATTAGCGGAATTAAGTCTAAAAACTTCCTCTGGTAAAAAATCTCGTGGAAGATTCCTGTTTTTTCCATCTTTTCTGACTTTGCCGCCTCATAAAATGAAAGTGCGTCATCGATAAATATATTGACAATAAGTATTTGTAGCAGGAAGTATAAGGATTCTAAAAATGTAAAAATCAAATTTTATTGCTTAGGAGAAGGCCCGCGAAATTGGCAAAAATCAAACAGAACCTACATTTTCTCCTAGTCCCAGCTGCACGCAGCCTTTATTATTATGCGGTCAAGTGTGAATGAGAACAATGACAGCAGTCCGTCGCTTCCTCCTATACAGAGGACGGTAAGAGAGCAGAGACGCATGATCTGTGCGGTACCTCGGATTTCTCTGCGCAAAAGAGGATCGTTTCCTTTTGTTAAGAAATTCCTTTGACAGTATAATACATTTATCTTTACGGAACTTCTGGAATGATATTGAGTGTAATCAAAGAGACGATGTTTTCTTCCTTTTGTTTAAGAATATTTGAAACTAAATGCATATTTTATTCGATGCGCAGCCTACATGTGGGTTAAGAACCTTATTTTGATATTACCAATACAACTTCGACTAAAAAAAAAAAAAAACTTCGATTCATCATATTAATGATTTATTCTGATTTTTCATTTAATGATTGTATCATGCTTAATTCTGTCATGATTATGTCATGATTATGTCATGATTAACTATTTAATTATATCTAGTTTCATATCATTCAGAAATCTCCAGCTTGTTTTGATATCGAATTAACGTGGTGGTATAACGTATAGGCCAACTCATTTCGCGCGGAGGGAGGCCCGACCAGTAGTAAAGCTGATCTCTCTATTTCTATGTAAAAGGAGGATACAAAGAGTCTTTCTTAATGGTATTACAGTTTTGACTAGAGGTTGTGCATGTTGATTGTTGAATTTAAGGCTTAATTTTGAAGTTCCGTAGTCCACCTCTGGAAAGTACCAGATTTCACTTTTAATATGTTCCGTAGATGTATATGAATCATATTTGCAATGTTGCCAAGTTTGAAAGTTGAGCAATCAAAATTAATGGCCAAAAAACAGACGTCGCGTTGCATGCATTGGTCACGCATGGTCAGCTCCCTGCCGTGCACGTGCAATCTGATTGGTTGGCAAGAACTCAAATATTTTCTTAACTTACGCCTGTTAGTTGCTGGCGCCTTCTCCCTTTAAGGTAGTGGTATTCAGGGGCGTCGATCCTGGGGTGCCAAAGGGGCAGTCGGTACCCCAATGAAAATATTGGGCAGGGGCAAACATATCGATTTGCCCCCCCCCCCAATAATTTTGACAATTTGAACAATTCATACTTTGTAATGCAAGAAAATTTAAATAACATTGGGAAGCACTACAAAACCATTAAAGAAGCATAAAAATATTATTAAACAAGCACAATTTTCAATTTTTCTATACTACAATTTAACGCGCGGTGCGCGCCGAAAATTGTTCACATTTGATTACACTTTTGCCTCCCAACCCGAAAAATTGATCGGCGCCCCTGGTGGTATACCGTTGACCGACTTGACGAGGGGAAGGCTTCGCACCCGAAAGTAATGCTGACATCTCAATCTTTACATTAGAGGGTTGATACAACAAATCTCTCTGAACGGTATTAAAGATCCGTCAGGAGGTAGTGTTTGTAAATTGCAGTTTCGACTGAAAGATCACACTTCTGCTTTATCCCGTTATTGACGTTAATGATACACTTTCACTATCAATAAATTCCCCAGTCCTCGGAAGGCAACGGATGGAATCATCGCTATCTCGTTATGGGGAGAAAACTGTGCCGTGGAAATGGAGACAATCCGAAGAGCGAAAATGCAGTCTGGTACGTATTTTCAATTATCAATATTATCAGTGTCGTAGTAATAACTGGAAAACGGCAGTCTACAAGTGGTTATTGCAGATAGCGACGTAGTTTACTGTCCCTGTCGTATATGCTGCTGACTATAGTTTAATAGGCTGTATTACAAAAAAATCATTAAAATTAAAGCATATATCACTGCCTATAACATTTTGATGGTACATACAGTAACAAATTATACTTAACCAAGATGAAAATGAATATCATAGGTATTACCAGTTTTCGACGTCCTCAGTTCTTGTAAGATACTGAGTGGAATCACTGGAAGGACTTTTCTTTTTATTTTGTTGTCTTTAAATTTGAGCGTTATGGATCAATCTATAGTTAACAACCCACATATCCGTTATGAATGCTACTTTGATTTCTTGTGCACTTCTTAATTGATATCAAAATAATTATACATGCATCTGGTGGTATATGGGTCAACTGTTACTATCAATCGGTCATGTATCCTCATAAATATACAGTTTGTGTTAAGGTTAACATCACATTGACGTGGTGGTGTGCTGTAAGGCGACCCATTTCGTGGGGAGGGAGTCGCATCCAGCAGTAATGCTGAATCTCATTCTCAACGGTAGATTCTGATAACAGTATAATACATTTATCTTTACTGAACTTCTGGAACAATATTGAGTCGAATCAAAGAGACGATGTTTTCTTCCTTAAGAATATTTGAAACCTAATGCATATTTTATTAAATGAGCAGCCTACACGTGGGTTAAGAACCTTATTTCAATATAATCTATACAACTTTGACTATAAATTCAAAAACTTTGATTCATGATTTTAATGATTTATTCTGATTTTTCATTTAATGATTGTATCATGCTTAATTCTGTCATGATTATGTCATGAGTAACTAATTAATGATATCTAGTTTCATATCATTCAGAAATCTCCAGCTTGTTTTAATATCGAATTAACGTGGTGGTATAACGTATAGGCCGGCTCATTTCGCGCGGAGGGATGCCCGCCAAAAGCTGATCTCTCTATCTCTATGTAAGAGGAGGATACAAAGAATCTTTCTTAATAGTATTACAGTTTTGAATGGAGGTTGTACATGTTGATTGCAGTTTGGACTGAAAGATCATACTTCTGCTATATCCCGTTATTGACGTTAATGATATACTTACAGGCCCCATAAACTCCCCAGTCCTTTGAGAGCATCGGATGGAATCCTCGCTATCTTGTTATTGTAAAGATACCTGTGCCGTAGAAATGGAGACAATCCAAACAACGAAAATGCAGTCTTACATATTTCATAACGACTTCAAGATATTTAAATTTAAAAACTGAAAATCCATGGTGAGCTTTGAATAAAAAAGGTCGTAGCAATACCTTAGAAACAACGTTCGCCCAGTACCTATCGCCTATAGCAACATGTGAGATAATGGGAGCATATGGATTTCCCGTCGCTTTCATATTTGCTGTCGACTACAGATTAATAGTATGAATTCGAATTATCGTTAGAACGAGAATATAACACTGCATATAATATTCTAAATGTTCATGTATGATTATAGTTTACCATGATAGAAATAAATATGTATTGGCAGTTTTTGAAGTCCTCAGTCGTGGTAGATACTAAGTGGAATTTTGAAATCAGTTGAGTTTTATAACTTTTTTGTTTTGAATTTGAGCGTAAAGGCAAAATAATTAACAGCCGACAAACGCGCTATGAATGTTACTTTGATTTCATGTACAGTTCTCACTTGAGTTCAAAATGATTGTAGTAGAGGAATAATGTTAAGATTCCGTGACACTTTCACGGGGACAAAGGTTTGAAAGTGGTTTTGGATTGTCTGAAGGGTACTAAACAAATTTGGCATGGTTAACCCTCTCCGAAAGGTCAGCAATTTTTGGTAGGGGTCAAAATGGGTTCTACAGGGGTCAAAATTGAAAAATGGTCTAATTGGTTTTAATTATATACCAAATTACTCGTCTTATGG
>JZLH01S0105327.1:5943-17666 GCA_001188425.1 Eucidaris tribuloides | reverse complement strand
GAATTCTGCTCGACAAGACGAGTAATTTGCTGCATAATTAAAACCAATTAGACCATTTTTCAATTTTGACCCCTATAGAACCTATTTTGACCCCTACCAAAAATTGCTGACCTTTTGAAGAGGGTTACCCATCCCAAATTTGTTAAGTACCCCTCAGACAATCCAAAACCACTTTCAAACCTTTGTCCCCGTGAAAGTGTCACGGAACCTTAACATTGTTCCTCTACTATTGTAGCTAATGATGGGTTAGTCAAATGTAAATATAAATTACTTATAATTTTTTTATTTACGAATCGGAAATATCCAGCAGGTGTTAACATCTAATTATTAGTTAAGTACCACCAGGTGACTCATTTTGTGGAGATGGAGTCGTAACAAGTAGTAACGCTGAATCTCAAACTCTACTTAAGAGTGTGGATACGAGTAAAATACAGTTCAGTCATGAACGATATTGACGCAAATTATACAGATGATGTTTTCTTCCTTTTGTTTTGGAATATCAAGGGCGAGAATGGGTATATTTTTTTGGATCAATAGCTGACATTAGTGTTAAGAACCCACCATTCATTCAATAAGTTTTATTTATCGTTATATCGTGGTCAATTGTTTAATGATAATCATCTAGTTTTATATCAGTGAAATATTTGTATTATGAATTTATTCATAGTATATATCATTTTTATATTTATCAGCAAAACACGTATTTTGATCTATGACTACGAAATTTTAGTTAGTTTTGATGTCGAATTAAGGTAGTGGTATACAAGGGTGTCGATCCTGTGGTGCCACCCGAATGAAAATATTGGGGAGGGGGCAAACATATCAATTTGCCCCCTCCCCAGTAACATTTAAATTTGAAAAATTCGTACTATATAATGCAAGGATGTTTAAATAACATTCGAAAGCACTACAAATCCATTAAACAAGCGCGCAAAATTCTATGTTACAAACTAACGCACGGCGCGCGCCGAAAATTTTTCACATTTGTTTTCATTTATGCCCCCCCCCCCATTAAAAAAAAAATCGATTGACGCCCCTGGTGGTATACCGTTGACCGACTCGACAAGGGGAAAGTATCACGCCCAGTAGTAATGCTGATACATGTATCTCAATTTCTACATTAGAGGGTTGATACAACAAATCTTTTGGAACGGTATTACAGATTTGACAGGAGGTAGTGCTTGTAAATTGCAGTTTGGACTGAAATATCACACTTCTGGTCTATCCCGTTATTGATGTTAATGACATACTTCCAGTATCAATAAATTCCCTAGTCCTCGGAAGGCAACGATTGGAATCACCGCCATCTCGTTATGGGGGAAAAACACTGTGCCGTGTAAATGGAGACAATTCAAAGAACGAAAATGTAGTCTTACATATTTTCAGTTATCAATATTATCGATAGTGTCGTAGTAATAACTGGAAAACGACAGTCTACAAGTGCTTATCGCAGATAGCAACATAGTTTTCTGTCCCTGTCGTATATGATGTTGACTATAATTTGATAATCTTGCTGAAGACTATTATCTGTATTACAGAAATTATTCAAATCAAAGCATATATCACTGCATATAACATTTTGATGGTACATACAGTAGCTAACTATTATAGTTAACCATTATAAAAAATAAACATCATAGGTATTATCAGCAGTGTTGTAGTCGAGTCCGGGTCTCCGAGTCCGAGTCCCGGTCTCCGAGTCCGAGTCTGAGTCCGAGTCCCATGGTCTTCGAGTCCGAGTCCATCAGTCCGAGTCCCGAGTCCTTACAATCCGAGTCCGACTCCGAGTCCCACAGCGTATGTAATGTGTTAACAAGACGACAGAATTATTCGGAAAAAGGGTTGAAAGGACAACTCACCCTGAGGACAACTCCCCCAGGACAAGTCTCTTGCAAGGGCAATTCATATTTCTTAAAAAAAAAACTGCAAACATTGTTAAACTCCTCAGGGAGAGTTGTCCTCCAGTGAAATTGTCCCCAAGGGAGTTGTCATGTGGGAGTCGTCACAGGGGAGTTGTCCTTGGGGTGAGTTGACATAGGGGGATTTATTCTTGGGAGAGCTGTTCTATGGGGGAGTTTTCAGGTGGGTGTTGTCCCCTGAGCAAGTTTGTACGTTCTGAGGGAGTTATCAGGTAGGAGTTGTCCTTGGAAGGAGTTGTCCATAGGGGAGAGTTGTCCTTGGGGCGTTGTTCGGGGGGGGGGGGGCTTTTCTTTGGGAAGTTGTCAGGTGGGAGTTGTCACTGGGAGAGTTCCCTTTGGAGGAGTTGTCATGTGGGAGTCTTCCCTGTCGAGTTGTCCTCGGGGGAGTTGTCCTGTGGGGATTGTTTGTTCTGTAGGGGGAGCTGTTCTTCAGGGGACTTGTCCAGTGGGTGTCGTCCCTGGGCGATTTGTCTTCTGGGGGAGTTGTCTTGTGGGAGTTGTCCTGGAGAAGTCCGGGGGGCTGTTTTCTGGAGGATATTGTCCGGTAGGAGTTGTCCTTGGGAGGAGTTGTCCTTTGGGGGGAGTTGTCCTTGGGGCGTTGTTCGAGGGGGAGCTGTTTTTGGGGAAGTTGTCAGGTGGGAGTCATCACTGGGCAAGTTCTCTTTGGAGGAGTTGTTATGTGGGAGTCTTCCCTGGTGAGTTGTCTTCGGGGAGTTGTCCTTTGGGGCAGTTTTCCTGTGGGGAGTAGTTGTTCTGTAGGGGGAGCTGTTCTTCAGGGGAGTTGTCCAGTGGGAGTCGTCCCTGGGCGAGTTGTCTGGGGGGAGTTTTCATGTGGGAGTTGTCCTTGGGGGAAGTCCGGGGGGGAGGCTGTTTTCTGGAGGATGTTGCCAGGTGGGAGTTGTCTTTGGGAGGAGTTTTCCTTTGGGGGGAGTTGTCCTTCCGTGGGGAAATTGTCCGGGGATGGGGGGGGGGTGTTCTCTGGAAGATATTGTCAGGTGGGAGTCATCCCCTGGGAGAGTGGTTCTTGTGGGGAGTCATCAAGTGGGAGTTGTCAGGTGGGAGTCGTCCCCGGGTGAGTTCTAGGGGGAACTGTTCTTTGGGGGAGTTCTCAGGTGAGAGTTGTCCTTCCTTGGGGGAAGTTGTTCGGGGGGGTTGTTATCGGGGGAGGGCTGTTCTCTGGGGTATGTTGTCAGGTGGGAGTTGTCCCAGGGGGAGTTGTCCTTGGGGAGAAGTTTTTACGGGGAGCTGTCCTGCAAAGGAGTTATCAAGTGGGAGTCGTTCCCGGGAGACTTTTCCCGCCAGGGAGTCATCCCCAGGAGAAGCTGTTCTCGAAGGGTAGCTGTCCACTGGGGGAGTGGTCTTTCAGGGGAGTTGTCAGGTGCATTTTAGTCATTTAATAATCTAGAACTAATTACTACTCCTTAAAGAGAATACACAGTGCTGGCTGAGTATTTGCAGAACAACATCATTTTGATATTTGCTACATGTACTTTCAAACCTTCTGTGAACAGACAGTATTATGAAAATGTGACTAGAGTACAGGAGAGAGTAGTTAAAATAACAGAACACTTCGTTTTTGACAAATCTGCTACACAAATCTCCACTGCTGACAAAGTACTTACACAGAAAACAATATGTGGGACTAGGTTATTCGTTGACATATACACTTTAGCAATGGAATGGGCACTTCATATGGAAATCTTCACCTATATTCGAACTGCCAATCCATCATGTTATTATTGCATATGGAGTGAATTGGTCCCACATTGTAATGCAAATGTACTCTCATCTGGAAACCGATGAAATGTCAAATTTTGATGAAAGATTTTCCATCATCAACCAGTACTGTGTATTCTCTTTAAACACGTAATATAAAACTATGAAATGCGCATGATTTATTAAAAATATTTGTATTGGTATATCTACTTGTTGCATAAACACACCATTTTAAAAATGAGGCACACTCTTTTTAGTGCTCTTGTCCTGTAAGACACAGTACTTGCATTAAATATAGAATTATACATCTATGCTCTAGAAGATACCTGATAGGTGAAAGGAAATTATACAGGATGATGTGGAAACAAATGGAAAATGCATCGCAGTATGGAGAATGCTATACTTTTGCAAAGCCCATAGGGACTCGCTTGGGACTCGGGCCCCGAGTCCGAGTCCCATGTATCCGAGTCTGAGTCTGAGTCCGAGTCCCTAGGCTCCGAGTCCGAGTCTGAGTCCGAGTCCGGGATTTTCGGACTCGAGTCCGGACTCGAGTCCGAGTCCGAGTCCCGGTCTCGAGTCCTACAACACTGATTATCAGTTCTCGAAGTCGTCAGTTCTTGTTAGATACTGAGTGGAATCATCGAAACGACTTTTCTTTTATTCTCTTGTTTTAAAATTTGAGCGTTATGGTACAATCTATAGATAACAACCGAAATATCGGTTATGAATGTTACTTTGATTTCTTGTATACTTCTCACTTGAGATCAAAATCATAAGTTTTACCTGCATCTGATGATGTATTGGTCAAATGTTACTAACAATCGGTCATGTATCCATGGCTCAGAAATATACAGTTTATGTTAACATCAAATTTTCGTGGTGGTATATTGAATGGCGATTCATTTCGTGGGGAAAGAGTCGCACCCAGTAGCAATGGGGTCAATCCATGTCAAATCAACCAGTTTTCTGACAATTTGTCACCCGACCCCCTTCAATTTTTTTTTTTACTAGCACCAAATGTTCCCCCAAGTGTGTGACGGAAAATAGTGAAATATTTTGCCGCAAGATCATAAGGTTGCTAAGATATACCCATGCCTGGCAACCAATGCCCAGTCAAACAATTAGACTTTACCAAATTAAGCAATTTGTGATGAGCTGCTGTATGCATTATGAATGTTACCTTGATTTCTTGTACACATCTCACTTGAGATTAAAACAATTATACATGCATCTGATAGTATATCGGTCAAATGTTACTATTTTGCTACTATGTTACTTTGATACTTTGATACTATCAGTCGGCCATGTATCCATGTCTCAGAAATATAAAGCCTGTATTAAGATCAAATTCACGTGGTGGTGTACTGTAAGGCGACCCATTTCGTGGGGAGGGAGTCGCACCCAGTAGTAATGCTGAATCTTAATCTCAGCGGTAGAGTCTGATAACAGTATAATACATTTATCTTTACTGAACTTCTGGAACGAAATTGAGTGGAATAGAGACGATGTTTTCTTCCCTTTGTTTGAAAATATATGAGGTAAATGCATATTTTATTCGATGAACAACCTTCAAGTGAGTTAAACACCTTATTTTGACATATCCTATACAACTCCGACTATGAATTCAAAAACTTTTGTTAACATCTAATTAATTAGTAGATACCGCTGGGTGACTCATTTCGTGGAGATGCAGTCTTTGCAAATAGCAATGCTGAATCTCAATCTCCACTTAAGAGAGTGGATAAGAGTGTAATAAAGTTCAGCCCTGAACGATATCGAGGCAAATCATAGAGATGATGTTTCCTTCCTTTTGTTTTAAAATATTAAGGCCGAGTAAGGGCATATTTTGGAAGGATCAATAGCCGCCATACGAGTTAAGAACGTCATTGCGATTAATAAGTTTGATTTATCTATACATGTATATCGTAATCAATTGTTTAATGATAATCATTCATCATCTTTTACATCAATGAAATATTTATACTGTTAATTTATTCATACTAAATGTCATATTTATATTTATCAGCAAAACATCAATTATCTTCCATGACTACGAAATTTTAGTTAGTTTTAATATCGAATTAAGGTATTGGTATACAGGGGCGTCGATCCTTTGGTGCCAAGGGGGCAGTCGCCATCCCAATGAAAATATTGGGGAGGAAGCAAACATATCGATTTGCCCCTCTCCCCCCCCCCCCAATAATCATACTATGTAATGCAAGGATGTTAAAATAGCATTGGAAAGCACTACAAAACCATTAATTAAGCATAAACATATTATTAAACCGACACAATTTTGAATTTTTCGGAGCACTTTGCGCGCTAAATTCTATATTACATTTTAACGCGCGGAGCGCACCGAAAAATTGTCACATTTGTTTTCACTTTTACCCCTCACCCCGAAAAATTGATCGACGCCCCTGGTGGTATACCGTTGACCGACTTGGCTAAGGAAAGGTTTCGCACCCGATAGTAGTGCTGATATCTCTATCTCTACATTAGAGGGTTGATACAACAAATCTTTTTGAACGGTATTAAACATTATTTTGACAGGAGTTAGTGCTTCTAAATTGCAGTGAGATGTATTTCAAACTAAACGCATATTCTATTCGATGAACAGCCTACATGTGGGTTAACAACCTTATTTTGATAAAACCTATACAACTCGGACAATGAATTCAAAAAAATTGATTCATCATTTAATGATTGTATCATGCTTAGTTCTGTAATGATTATGTCATGATTAACTAGTTAATCATATCTAGTTGGATATAAGTCAGAAATCTCCAGCTACTGTGTTGATATTAAATTAACGTAGTGGGGTACCGTAGGCTGGCTCATTTTGCGCGGAGAGCAATATCTACATCAGAGGAGGATACAAAGAATCTTTCTAAACGGTATTACAGATTTGACTGGAGTTAGTGCATGTTGATTGCAGTTTGGACTGAAAGATCATACTTCTACTGTATCCCGTTATTGACCTTAAACTTACACTTACAGTACAAATAAACTCCCCAGTCCTTTGAAAGCATCGGATGGAATCGTCGCTAACTCGTTATTGGCAAGATACCTGTATGGTGTAAATGGAGACAATCCGAACAACGAAAATGCAGTCTGACATATTTTGTAATGACTTCAAGATATTTAGATTTAAAACCTGAAAATTTACGGTGAGCTTAAAATCAATAATATCGTAACAATAACTTAAAAACAACGTTATACCAGTGCCTATCGTCTATAGCAACGTGTGAGATAATGGGACCATATGGATTCCCGTCGCTTTCATATATGCTGTCGACTACAGATTTATAGTATGAATTCGAATTATTATTAGAACGAGAATATAACACTGCATATAATATTCTAATTTTTCATGTACACTGTAAAAAAATGTGACATGTGACACGTTTATGAAATAAACACATTGTTGAAAATCTAAACACTTTGTTAGACATCTAAACACCTGGTATGTTTAGCACGTGTTAACTCTTGCGAGTTTTACAACTGTTTAGCTAGGAGTGTTTAGTTTGGTCACGCTATAGCCTATGTCCTGCCCATATCACGCAGTGTTGAACATCTAAACACTTTGTTAGACATCTAAACACCTGGTGTTTAGTACGTTACAAGTGTTTAGCTAGGAGTGTTTATGTTGGTCACGCTGTATGTTTGGCTTAGGCTATATCACACAAAGTTTAACATCTTAACACTTTGTTAGTCATCTAAACAACTGGTGTTTAGAGCAAGTGTGAACTATGATTGCGAGTTCTATTAGTGTTTAGCTAGGAGTGTTTATTTTTACGCTGTAGGCTATGTCTTGCCCATATCACGCAATGTTGAACATCTAAACACTTTGTTAGACATCTGACACCTGGTGTTTGTTGCTAATAGTGTTTAGCTAGGAGTGTTTATTTTTACGCTGTAGGCTATGTCTTGCCCATATCACGCAATGTTGAACATCTAAACACTTTGTTAGACATCTGACACCTGGTGTTTAGTACGTTATAGGCCTAAGTGTTTATAGCTGGGAGTATGTTGGTGTAAATGTTTCGCTCATATCCCGCTCATATCACACAAAGTTGAACATCTAAACACTTTGTTAGTCACCGGGTTAGTCATCTAAACACCTGGTGTTTAGAGCAAGTGTGAACTCGATTGCGAGTTCTATCAGTGTTTAGCTAGGAGTGTTTATTTTTACGCTGTAGGCTATGTCTTGCCCATATCACGCAATGTTGAAAATCTAAACACTTTGTTAGACATCTTAACACCTAGTTACGCAGGCTGACGGGTTTCCAGATTTTCATTCCAAGGCGCTGAAACGCGCGATCACAACGCCAACAGCGTGCGCAGAATGCATGCTGCAACCATATGTCACGCGCTTTGTACACGCGCACGTGAATCATCTAAAAGTCACCGACGCCATCGATGGAGTTCATCTTCGTCTGAACGTTTTGGTTGCAAAGTATTGGATGCAGCGAGAGAGGAAGTCCAAGCGTTAATCCAAAGGTAACTTTTACACACTGTTAATGTTATTGTGGGTCTTATTGTTAGATAAATTACATGTTTGTAAATTGTGTTGTAAACTTTAAGAGGCTCAGGCTCAGTAACACTAGTTTTACGTGAGCCCGGTACCGGTACGTTAGTTAACGTTAGATCTGTTTTAACGTAGATCTTTAGGTCGTAACGAAGCGTCAACCCCGCCCGGGCCTACAAAATTACAGTAGCAAAACTATTAGGCGCTATTAGAATCGCAAAATTATTTATAGCGTCTATATGCGCGTAAATTGGGGGTAACTGTAACAGCTGGGGTAAACTGAACGGACAATATATTGGCTCAGATCAAGAATTAAAATCTGCGCAATATACTTACCGAGTGTTCCCACTTATCCAACGCCATTGTTTGTTTTGTTTTCATTACCAAGTGGGTTACCTGCGCCATGAATTGATCATATAATGTTCAAATTTAGATACCAGACCATTAGAAACGGAGGACAAAGTTGATAAATATATACTAATTTATAGGTTATAAATGCTTAAATCTATGAATGTTATTTCTTGGGTCACAGAAAAAAATTGAAAAATGTGTTTTTATCTACTAATCAAATGAATGCAGCGAATGGAAGTAAATAGCGAAAATTCAGAAGAAAATTATGCAATTGACATGTATGAGAGCTAATTGTTTACACTGGTGGTCCAGTTACCCCAACTGGATTCCCCAGGATGGCGGTAAGTGGACACGCTTGACTTGAATTGATTTTCGAACACATTTGTAATTATTTTTTAGGCGTTTAAATATCAAATTACGCTACTTTGTTAAATTTTGTCCGAGGTTTTGATATAAAGATTACAAAAATTCAAGTACTATTTTATAGGAAAATAATGGATTTTGTAACTAAAATCACCACTTTTTGCCTAGGTTGATGTAAAAAACTCGAGAAAAATCCGAATTTTGCATTGCGAACATAAAAACCATAAAAAATGACAATTCTGTTATTTTTTTTTTTATATTTTGCCAAAATATTATGTTAAAGCAACTACGCTGCGCTCTATTAAATGTGAACACAGCTATGCAAAAATCAGCGTTCCTGGCAAGCCAAAATAAAACCCCTGTTCCACTTTACCCCACCACTGTTCAGGTTACCCCACGGTTGGGTTCAATTTGGGCGTAACTGCGAACACCTGCCAATTAACTATTTCTTTTATATTGGTAAACGTATTGGTATTTGATCACAACATAGATTTAAAAGGTTCATCATGAAACATACTTTAAATTTAAAGGTAATATTTTCCAAATTTATATTTACAATATCTTTGCTTTGAGCTCATTTTAATTCGTTAAGTGTTCCACTTACCCATTTTACCTAATGTTTTAGAAAAAAATGGCATTGCCAATTATTTCTAGACTATCTTGATATGGTGTACATTTTAAGCGGAAAATTTCATGAAATATAACGTTAGAGTGTAGTACTAGCTAACAAATTGTAGTCTTGCACTCTGCACTGACGCAAACGCACTTAGCGGTGCGCAAAGCAGCGCAAAATTATGTGCACTCATTCGGATGAACAATATTCCTAGTGATATTTGTCATGAAACGTTGATCGCTAACTTCGTTCACAGCAATGGTTCGCGAGGCCGCTTTCGCATCGCTTGGTATTGTAACATCATATTATAACATACGATTCTATGTCCTATATTGAGAAAGGACACAAATGTCAAAATTAAATAGGCTAATTTTCCTGGACTTGTCTTTATACTTTATGCTGAGGTTAGTGAGCAGGTGAAGGACCTGGATATTTCTGGTGCCTGGCGCCATTCCATGCGACAGAGTGGGAGAGATCTTTTGGTTGATGCAGCAGTACGACGTGAGTACTTCTCTTGGCAGAATTGATGCGACAGTATAGTAACGTTAGATAACTAAGTTAGGTCTCTTCCCTTTTTTTTTATATTCTAAGTCCATTTTTTTTCATTTGACGCGAGCGTGCATAGAACTTCTAAACGTTACATTCTATTAAACCTCTCAGATTAATTACTAGTAGCTATAAGTTTTGATCAGTGCAAATTTTTATTCAAAAGTCAAGGAACGACAAAAAACACTTATCTTTTTTATTTTTATTTTTTCAAAAATTCACGGCAAGCTAGATTCTGGATTCTTTTTTTTATTTATTGCCGGATAATTGGTGTGCTCCATAGCGGGCTTTCACATAGAATTTGGAAATTCATTGCTTAGAACTTTTAAGTTCTAACGTTACATTCTATATAAACTTCTCTGCATAGTAGTCAGATCTACATCTGCAGTTTATCAGTGCAAGTTATTCAAAATCAAGGCAACGACAAAAACACTTATATTTTATTTCAGGGCAGCCCTAGCATTGATTTTTATTTCATATGTATATAAATGGTTAATGGTAGTGCTTTTCATGAGGGTTCCACATTAGAATTCGTTTTAATTAATGATGATTTATTTGTTTCATTCGAATATCCACCGGAAATGTATCTTTGCCTCATATAGATCATTTCATGATCTAGATCGTGACTATAGTGATATTTCTATCTAATGCAGTTCCAACTCATTTTGACTTAATACGTGTATCTGGTAATCTATCTGGAGCCTATATTTATACAAGACATCTGCATGCCTGAGGTCGAAATTATGGTTGAAAACATTAGTCACAACTTCTTGTTATGCTTTATTTTGGATAAGTACACGGAACCTTTTTTCTCATTCTCAGGAAATCCAATATTGCTTCTTTCCACTTGTCGAAGAGTTTCCTGTAACACAGATTCTCTTTTACCTTTGCCATGCGGTTAAAATGTAACTTTTCGAGCAATTATTTCGCCATAGTTTGTTTGATTCAGTTTTGTATCGAGTACAGATTGTGACAGTATTAATTCCATTAAATTCCTATTCTTCTACTTTACCAGATGTCATGTACTCTATCATGTTATATGGTGGCAATGCCTGACCACTTTACGGGGACTGGATGCGACACATAGTTTTTAAGAGGATGCGATGCGTCTTTAAGCTTCAAATACAGTGATATCGTCACTGCCAAAACTTGGGGATCAATCTTCTGAGAATTAACTTTAAGGTATGCGCTGCGAATCCGCCGGCCAGCCAGCTGGGAATCAGATAAATCTCATGTGGACAGTTCAAGGATGTTTAGAGTTTTTTTCTTGAAACACATCGGGCCGCTTCCACTCAAAACCCATATTGAGACATGATGATGTCAAAGAGAAAAAACACTGACTGTGACATGTGAGATGTTGATCGACAAATGATGAAAATTGTTGCTCAAAATATGAAATGGAAATAAAGCGTTTAACGTTTCTCACCTGGAGCCCGATTTCTTATTCTCCGCCGTTCGTTCGCCATACTCCAACCCATGTGCGAACTTTGCCAACGAAATGCACAAATATATTGCCCATTATCATATATTATACATGTACAGGTCATATATATTGTTTGATTCATTGTTGGCATTACGTTGGCTCTATTTTGTGACATGGCAATTAAGAACAAAAAGCTTTCTGACAAATGGTTTGCTGAAGCGTTTTCTGGGGCTTTATAGGCAAGTGTTAATGACTCATTTC